>JAVXUP010001296.1:0-251357 GCA_033070095.1 Escallonia herrerae
TTAAGGTTTGCACTACGATGCTAAGCACATTACTTTTTTTGATTGATTGGAAACCCAATATTCTTGGAAATTGGATTTGTTTTTATCTTTCCTTCTTTTGATGATATAGAAATGTAAACCAGGCCATGAGATATAGGAACTCACCATGAAGGATCTCTATAATTCATGACGAAGATTGCCATTTGTACTACCACATCCGGGTTGTTGGCAACTTGGCATGTATAGAGCACAAACGCATATGTTTGATCGTCTTGACAAACTTTAAGGCTCCAATTTCAATATAGCGCAAATGAAAATTAAATTTTAAATAAATATGGGTGACTACTGAAGCTGTCAAAGAGGATAGATAAGTAACAGGCTATCTTGTCAATGGGAACTATCAAGTTTGCTGAACACTCGATGCTTATGGTGGGACAATTTTTAGAGCCTAAGGAGTTGACTAGGAAGAAGCTTGTTCAATCTGATTGTATAGGTTTTCTGAAAGGTCAAGTAAATGAGTCGATGTCTTTATGCCGTCATACAAATCGAGTATGAGAAATCAGATAGTTATGGAGATCCTATATTTGGCAGGAGGCGCTTGAAATTGAGAGGGTACACATGGCCATAAGGATGAAGAAGGTAAGGGAGGGAAAGGATTGCATCATTCCCTGTATGTTTGGTCGTGCTGAAATAAAAGAACAGAGATGTTATATATGCATGTAGCAGTATGCCTTTACATAGTGATGGAGTTGGTGTGGAATTCCTGGTGGTAGTGATTGGTCATTTATGTTTGGTAGCAGCCACGTTAGGTTGGGATTGTGCAATCGTGATTTTTTCAAACTCATTTGTAATGGTCAATGAGCAGCAGAAATGTCACCGACCCATTGGCAGTAGACGATGGTGGAGCTCTGTAGTAATGATTTCACTTGCCTAGGGAGTTATTTGATGGCAAAGGTGAGGGTGGAGGCTTAGGGTATTCATTTGTGGAGATATCATTTTCGTAACCGTGCCCATCTCGTGCTTGTCATATCTTCCATATGTAGTCGGTTAATCGGTTTTACGCATCAACAGAGGAAAAGTGTTGAATTAGGTAAATGGCTAATGTAATCCCATGAAAATGAATTCTTATGAATTGAAACCACAGTTTTAATATATTTGTTCAGACTTGAGACGTTGAGTGCAAAACGAAAATTTTTCCTTGTATTATTCACAGGTAGATAGCAAACCAACTAGGTAAGTACTGACCAGGTCATTGATAAAAACAACCTTATAACACCACATGTTATTACCCAACTGCCTTGACCCCAGTTTGGGACAATGGTTTAGGGGTAGCTTGGAGTTTTCAGTTTTTGTTCAATTTTGAAAACTGAAAGAAAAAAAGTGATGTTTGGTAGGCAATGTAAGTGTTTTTCCCTCCGGTTTTTTAAACTGATTGTCAATTTGGGCTTGTTTTGAGAACTCCAATTTGGAGTTTTGGTTTTCAATTTTGGTCTTTGTTTATGGTACATCCTTCAAACTTCATTGGAAGGAAATATTACCCACATGTTACCATAACTCATTCCCCATTTCACTTTTTCCACCACTGCCACCTTTCAAACACCCCCCCCCCCCCACCCCCCAACTCCACTCCCACCACCATGAAACTTTCATCACAACTGTTGCCATCATAGCCACCACCAGATAATCCGCCATCACCACCATATCCTCTACCGTCACCACCACCAACACCGAGACACTTCCACCACCATGTTGACAACCAACCCGATCTAAACCCGCTGTGGTCGCCACACCACAACTGATGGCGGGGGCCATGTCGTCATGGTGTGTCGGTGAAGATCCGGCGATGGATTGGTTCACGGTTGTAGCTGCTAACCGGGCTTCATTCAACTCAGCCACTTGGCGAGGTGTGAATTTGCATAGGGCATCTACTAAGGCAGCAATTCGATTTCACGGTCATTAGCTGATCAGAATTTGATTGCGAGGGGGAAATGATTGTGGTGATGTTGTGGGTTTGATGGTGGTGGTCGGGAGGTGTTCTGTTGGAAAAGAAAGAAATATGAAAGGGTTGAAGGCAAAAAATAAAAAATGAGAATAATAAAGAGAAATCAAAACCAAAAACCGATAACCAAACACATGCTTGTTTTTTGTGATAAATAAAAGCCCAAAGAGGGTTTAATTTTCATTTTTTTTAGAACCTGAAAAATAAAAACCACATGGGTGTCAAACGCTCCCTTAGTTGACAATGAAAATTATCATGATAAGATGTTTTTCTTAGTGGTCTCTTGCTGCCACACCATTTTTGGCATTTTCATTACTTTTTTTTTTTTTTCAGTTTAGAAGATGAAACCATGTCTATGCCTTTCTCCCAAAATGGTTGGTGTTGGCTCAGATAATTGATAAATTAGCATATATTAAACCTACAGGTAAGAAAACAGAATTTATCACCATGAGTTAGGGCCCTCTTTAAGCTTGAAGCTAGCATGTAGCATTCTTATGAACCTATCCCTCCCAACCAAGTTTCAGTTTTTATGCAGATGAGATTCCAGCACGAGTTGGCTTTCTGGGTCTTGGAATCATGGGTTCGCCGATGGCACAAAATCTTATAAAAGCAGGGTATGGTTTTTTTAGTTTTTGTTTGAGCTAATGTACTGAATACTGATTGAAAAATAATTCAGAACTCAAGGTTGCTACCGAATTATTATCGTTCTTTGAATTTGCTTTTGACCAAATATCAGGTTGAATATCTCCAATACGGATGTGATTCATTGTGAAAGTATACGTATCTTGTTCTCTTTTGTGATTTTAAAGCATGATCTTTTAATGCTAGAGAGAAACTCAAATCGTATGTGCTTTCAGTTTCTTTTGGTGCATCAATAGACTTTCCATATACTGCGGCTAGTACAACTCCTTGGGATGTTAAGTTTTCATTGGCGTGATATAGGTGCGATGTGACTGTTTGGAATAGGACAAAGAGCAAATGTGATCCCCTCATCTCCTTGGGTGCAAAGTAAGTTTTTTCTCTTAAAATTGAATAATAGCCATTATATGATCTGAAGTCTGCATGATGCAATACGTGGATGTGAACTTCAGCTTATCACCCTAAGACCATGTCAGTTAAAGAGCTTGGTTTCTATGCCAAATGCACTACTCTCCCAACATGTTCTTATCTGCTAGGAGTTTTCTGAAGACTCAATGTAAGTGTACAGCTCTATAAACTGAAGAGAAAGACTAATGCCTTGACTTTAAAGTTGGCGTACAGCAAGAATTGTCCTGTAATCGGCTCCTTCCTACCTGATGTCTTGTTAGCAATCAACCATCGTCGTACAATAGCTTTGGCGGTATCAGTCACCATACATTTTGTTTGACAAACAGAAGTTGGTTATGCTATACATATACACTCTATGTGCTTGTGTGAGTAACGCAGCGTGTCTTCTTGCTCTTGGTTATTGAGAGTATTGACTGCGCTTGGTGCATGATTCATATTCATGTCAAACCAGTTATGGGTGATTACAGAGTTCCTAAATGACAGTTTTTTTTATGCAGATACAAGTCCTCGCCTGAGGAAGTTGCTGCATCTTGTGATGTAACATTCGCCATGCTTGCTGATCCTCAAAGTGCAGTGCGTATGATTTTTTTAGCATATTTGCTGCACAGTTGTTAATGATGACTTAAGCATACGTTTTTCTAAGGTTGATGTTGCTTGCGGAGAGCACGGAGCTGCAAATGGGATGAGTCCAGGAAAAGGGTATTTTAACCTTGCGTTCTTTCTCACAAAAAATTCCGATCCTAAGTACCTTCAAAATTATTGTCAGCTATCATAGTGCCATAGTAGAAGTCTTTATGACAATATTTCCAGAGATTAGCTCAACTATAAAATAGGTTGATTAATGCTGTCGGTATGGTTCCATGAGAACTTCAGGGCTCAACTGCTTCATAGCCAAGGTTAGACTAGTCCGGCCATGCAGTGTAGGAGAATTACCTTAAATGCGTGTTTTGGAATTTCAATTAATGGTATCTCTATCTGTCTGTTCGTTTCTCTTGCCCATGTTTTTTTTTTCACAAATATCAAGGTCCATTTGTTTTACATAATCTACATCAGTTGCCCTTTAAATGACATGAACTACATGCAGTATTGATTCTGTTGGAGGTGACCCTAAAAAGGGCTTTTGAAACATTATCATTCAGCTAGGCACGCAAATGATTCTTTTCCATAAGTTGTCTCTGATTTTATATGTCTTCTGTTTCTTTAGTTGCTCTACCACTTATACTCGTCTCCCATAGGATATTGATTCTGTTTGAATTGATGTACACTTGCTCTTGCATAGGTTCAGATACTTGCCTGGATAGCTTGCATATATAACCATGTGTACTCTCCAGTATGAGTTAATGTGTTTCTAACATCTGCTTTGTCCTCCCAAGCGTGATTCGTCGCTTCTTCCAAAAGCTCTTTAATTGTATGTGTGCTTGCAGATATGTAGATGTCTCCACTGTTGACGGTGCCACGTCTAAAATGATTAATGGACATATCAAAGCTACAGGCGCGCTATTTTTGGAGGTACATTACTTTGATGTTTTTGACCATGTGATTCGTAAATCACTTTGGTGTTTTTGACTCTGAAGAAAAGTTGAATACAAGGCAGAAACCTGAGAAATTCCACACCTTTAAAATATGTGAAATATGTGTATATCATCTTGCATGTCTGAGTTACGAAATCACCGGAATAAGTTTGTTGTCCTTCCAATAGGCTCCAGTTTCAGGCTCCAAGAAACCAGCAGAGGATGGGCAGCTCATATTTCTCACTGCAGGTAAGCATCCAATTCTGTTTATCATTGTAGACAACTCAGTTCAAATACTTCTCCCATCTAAGAGGGAGTCTTACGTCCTTTGCCCAATCAATTATGTAACCGGTTATTCACAAGTGTCTTCCGTGTTTCTTCTTTGCTATATTATTACTGGTTGGCCTTCTTTTCCTGCCAAGAGTCCTGACACCGTAGAGGAGGCTTTACCAAATCTGAAGCCATAGCTGCAACTGCAATATTTCAGGTGACAGCTCTCTATATAACACGGCCGCTCCATTCTTAGACATCATGGGAAAGGTACTTTTTTTACCTTACTGGACCAAGGAACCAACCCCCCCCCCCCCCCCCCAACCTCTCTCTAAATTTACCATTGGTATTATTCCAGTCAAAATTTTACCTTGGCGATGTTGGAAATGGAGCTGCAATGAAGCTTGTTGTCAATATGATCATGGGAAGGTTCTGCTGATCTTATTATTAATAACATTGTCTATGATTTATCTTATTTCTTGATTCTAAAGAAAATAAATTCTGAGTTTTATTACAAATTAAAAAAGTTTCATATTAAGTTTGAGGTTTTTTCCTCCCAACCTTTTGCAGTATGATGGCATCTTTTTCTGAAGGATTGATTCTTGGTGAGAAGGTCGGACTAGACCCAGGTGTACTGGTGGAGGTATACCCTAATCCTAGAGTAGTGATACGATAAGCATAGGTTCTTGTGTTACTCGTCCTTTTCATGTGATTCCAATTAAGTTCTTTTGATGGTTTCCCAAATTGATTTTACTGATAAATGGCAAAGCAGAAAGGAAACACATGCTGTTAAGTATTGCTTTCTTAATGTCCCAGCCTCTGTTATATACCACCTCAGAGTGGATGTGTTGATTCCTTCCATTAAATGCTTTTACGCAACTCCCATAACATCCTTGTTATACTTTTGCTTTGGCTCCTTCATAAAAAGCTTCTCTGCCTGCCACTTAAAACATTAAATGCGTTGGATTTATGCTTGTTTTAAGCTATTGGTGGAGGTAGAAATTATGGGTCAGCTTGTCGGGCTGCCACCTTCCTCGAAAATCACTTCGAACTGCGTGATGAAAGAACTTACTATACGAGAAAGGTTGTTTTGGTCTTCTGTTGAAACTGTCATGTCCTCTTTCAGTGAAGATCGTTTCTTTCAGTGTGTTTCCTTAGCCCCTTCTTTCTTGGAATACGTGTGTGCGTCGTGAGAGAGGGGGGGGGGGGGGGCGAGTTTAAATACGTTTTGGGTGCCCTGACAAACCCAATTGAGCAAGGGATGGTATTGTTGCTTGAGCAGAAACCTTGCATGTTGCCGTTGCAGTCCACGATGGAACCAAAGATACCAGAGGTCAAGCCTCTTCCGGATGGGAAAATAAAGAGGTGACAACCTTCGGTTGGAAATGTAGTCGTCAAATGGCTCTGCAGCATTTAACAAATTTGGAATGTGTGTTACGCTTTATTGGAGGAAAGTGATAGAATCCTTGAAGATGCTTATATTTGGCTATAATAATTTTGTTGATCTAGCATTATATGTAAACCTGTCGATGACTATGGTTGTGAGCAAATCCTTTTCTACTCCAAGTCAGTCAGTAAAGTTGTTGACCTATTTATTGCGAGAACATGCAAAGTTTATTGTCCATGGGTTATCCTTTCTTTTCTGGTAACCCTCCAAAGGACATGTAGGACTTCAGTGGTTGAAACATTGTTGTAAGCAGCACATAAAAAGCTCCTCTTCATCATAAATTAGAAGCACTCCAGATACAAACCATATATGTCTTCTTGGAGAACACCAAAATCGTTGATGCATGAACTTGCAAATATATAATATAATAATAGGCTTTAGAAATTTCGTTGGGTCAAACATTACAGTAACTAACAAAGTATAGCTGTCTATGAATATGGTTGCGAGAAAATAGTTTTGTACCCAAGTAGTCAATGAAGTTGTTGACCTATTCATGTTGTGGGAACATGCAAGGTGTATTCTCTATGGGTTATCCCTTCTTTCTTTTTGGCCTCTAAATTGGAAAAGATTATTACTACCATAGATGTAGTACTTGACTTCAGTTGTTAAAACGTCGTCGTGAATAGAATATGAAAAGCTTCACTTGATCGTGAATTAGAACTGCATTTGAATTATCATGACCTTGCAGGTAGTTTCACAGGGTGCCATTAGTGCTCCAATGTTCTCGATGAAAGGTCCCTCTATGGTACAGTCGCTGTATCCCACCGCATTCCCTTTAAAGCACCAGCAGAAGGTTTGTAACCTTCCTAGATTACCAGAATACATCAACCCACCGTGGCCTCTAACGGCAAGATTCATTGTGGCAGGACCTACGGCTTGCTCTTGGACTAGCTGAATCGGTTTCGCAGCCCACCCCTATTGCAGCAGCAGCAAATGAACTTTATAAGGTAGCAAAGTCTTGCGGCCTCAGTGACCAGGACTTCTCAGCTGTTATCGAAGCACTCAAAGTGAAATTGCAACATCAAACATAAAAGTTGAGCGTATTTCTTTACTTTCCTTACTTTGGAGGTTACCGATAATTTAGTTGCTCTTCAGTTTTTAAGTAGGCTAGAGCAAATTGTTGGATGTCTTGGACTCGTTCTTTCCTAATGCAAATTCCATCATTATTTGTTGATTTAGAAGTTACCCGTCAGCCCCTTTTGAGGAGGTAACACAATTGTTGCGTGTATGCTAGTCAGCTGATTAAGTCTTTTGGCGTTGCATCCCATGAAACGAGGTTAAGTTTAAGGAAAGCGTTGTTACCCGTTGTCGCCTTCGATTCACCGAGAAGTAAAGTAACCAAATTGCATCAACCCTATCCAAGTGCTCTGTCAACAATTTGACTATCTCTAGACATGATGAATGAGATGATGATGTGTTCTGCTGGTTGGGGACACGTTAGAGAGAAAAGGCATCAAAATAGAGGTTGCTTTCAGGAGATTGTTATTAAATTATGGGTCGCTCTGGTATTTCAATGAGATATGGAGAACCATTTGTCAGGCTCAACCTCAATACATTAAGTGCTTTGGTCAAGTTAGGTGATGGTTAGTAATGGGCAGAAAGGAGGATTAGGAGCCCACGATCATCACAACCACCTGCATCTCTTAACCTCTGAAAGTGTCTCTTTCGGGGTTTAACTGATAACAACATATACTAGATTGATGTTCCTAGATTTTGACCTCTTTTTATTCTAATGCGTGTTCTCTTTTATTATTCTCTTAAAATGATATGAGAAATGGTTAGAATTCTCTTTCAAATGAGCAGTGAGGTTAGTTTCATCGACAATAAAAGCGTCTCCTGAACTTGCTAATGCAGGGGACTCGAGTCTCACCAAATACATAGAGGTTGCCCTTTCTCCGCCCTAACCTATCAATTAGCGGAAAAAAAAAAACTCTCTTAAATACGTTCATAAAACTGAAACTTCTTCTGCCTCCTATTTGAGCTGCCATGTTGCTAAGAATTTCAACTCTCAGCTGTCAGAGGTACTAATATTAATTGGTGGGTCTAGCAAAAAAACATTTTAAATCAGTGGGTCTTGGTTCATTTGTCAAAATGTTGGTATGGTTAGATGTCAGGTCGAATTAAAGACTTTACAATGTTGCAGTTGATCAACTGAACTCCGTCCTAGTATTATTTAATGAAATCCTGGGAGAAGGCACGTGGAGTGTGATAAAGGACTGTACACAAAGCAAAATCTGTCGTCAGCTCATCTAAAATTGATACTTCTTGTTTTGACATCTTTGATGATTTTCATCATTAACCCCAACTCAGCCCATGATGGTATGTGGTTGTTTAAACGACTTTTATAGTTAAAGTGTATTCATTAGTTTTAGACCGACTTTAAGTTGACTTTTATTTAACTTATACAGACCAAATTTATGCGTATCTTGAAATTTTAAAGCGCCTTTTTAGATTTCGTTGAGTCTTGCTAGTAATAAGAATTGTCACCTTCAGCCCAGTCCTTCCAAGATACGGCATGAGGTCATGGAAGAAATAGTTTTCGGTAGTCCTGTCTCGTTAGAATGAGGTTGTAGAAAGGACAACTTAAAACATAGAGTTAACTATGCGGTTGACCATCAAATTTGACTTTTATCACTGAATTTTGATTTGTGTCAAAGAAACCATTGAACTCGTCAATTTGTTCAATTAAGTCATTCTGTTAGCTTCTGTCAATCACAAGTCCGTTAAGTGACTTAATTCAAGGGTAATTTTGTCACTTTTTTTTCTTTTCATAAAAAAAAAAACTACTCTTATTCTCCCCCACCCCCATTACCACCCCCTCCCTCACCCCTACCCCGCCACAGCCACATCTGTTCCCCTTAGCCCACCGCTGCCACATCCTTCCTTAACTCCCACCGGGGGGCAGCCACATCCCTCGCTCTTACCCCACCATCACCACATCCCTCCCCACCCCACAGTGCGCCCTTTCTCACTCATACCCATGATCCAAAATTCTCATGCTCCCCAAGACACGCACACACATATCTGTAGCCAAGAACCCAACCCCTAGGAATTCACTCCCATCTCCATGATCTAACTCTTAACTCCTTATCAAATTCGCTTTCAGAATGCACGATTCCACTACCCAAAAGCTCCACCACCCCTGTCGTGAACCGCCCTCTCGGCGTTCTTGGTGTTGCCCCTTCACCGTCTTGCCCATAGCCTCGATAACCCTGCCCTCTGCCACCACCATAACACCAAATCTTCTCAAAACAAGCCCGAAATAACCCTATTTTCCAAATCTGTCAACTCGCTGCCTAACTCACCACAGAGCACCATTAGACCCAGCCTCGTCGGCCGCATCCTGTCCCCTAGCCGTGTCTCCCCCATCGACTCTGATGCCTTCACCCAACGACTTAACCCTCCCTCCCCTCCCTTCTGCCGTGATCTCTGCCCAAGCCGAAGAAGACGCTTATGCATATGAAAGAGAAGGATGAGGAGGACGGGAATTTTCAATATGAGATTGAACTTGAAGGGAAAGAACACATGGGTAGTCGGCGATCAAGATGAAGAAGACTGGGGTTAGATTAATTGAAAGCAAAAATTCAACTTTGGGTTAATTAAGGAAATGAAAATCTTGTTGGGATAAAAAAAACTTTTGTTGGGGTCAATTAAAGAACAACGAATTTTGTTGGGGTTAATTGAAAAAAGTCATACTAAAAATTAAAAGAGAATGTTTTTTTTTTCATTTGACAATTTTGCCCCTTACTTAACAGAGTGACCTAATTGAGATCATTTGAAGAATTCACTGGTCACTTTGACACAAACATAAGTTCAGTGATTAAAATTAAATTTGCCTAATAGTTCAATGATCAACCGCGTAGTTAACTCTAAAACATATTGGCTATTTAGAGCTTTGCTCGTATTAAACCCACGACGACACGAATAGGATGTGGACATTCTTGCAATTGCAACATATACTAACTCTCAAGCGCAAATCCCATATACCTATATCTACCATGACTTTGGGTGAAACAATGTTGTTTCGGTGTACGTTCCAATCTATGTGACTAGTGTCAATAGTAAAAAATCACGTGCTTGAAACTCATTACCAAATATGGTTATTTATTTTGTAGTAAAAGTTATCGAATCATTTTAGTAACCGCATTGTGACATAATTTATGAAAATTAAAATGCCAGCCGTACTACTAGACCATGATCAAGTATTCCTAGCAATTAAATTCCATTATATTCTCTATATAGTATTTTACTTTCACAACACCAAATCCAACGTTTTTCTTAGCTTACCATCAAATGAGGGCAATTGAATTTTTACGTGAATACGCATTCAATAAACGGAGTTTATAACAATGTTTTTACGCTCAAGATAATAAAAATCCTATGAAAATTGCACATTCGTACCTGCTTTTTATGCTTCACCGCTAGTCATGTATAAGATGAGAGGACAATTTTTTTTTTAGAGAAGATTAGAAATATATATATATCACGATTAACAGAGAGGGTTACAAAATATGCCAGAAAGACAAGAAAGACAAGTAAAAGACATACGAATAACATCTCCATCCGATAGACAGTGTAATAAAATAAACCGTATAACAACATAAACCAAAAATAAAAACATCGGATATATATATATATATATATATATATATATATATATATTTGGGATAAAACACTAACAAACTACAAAACAAAATCAAACCAACCAAAGCCTAGCTATTGCCAACTAGACAAGATAAAGATTATTATTAATTAAAGATTGAAGATTAAAGCCTAACAATAGCCTTGTACCCACCACAGCTGCACTTGTACCATGCTCTCGTTGGCCAAAAGAATCCGCGTATCCAGTCAAATAACGGTTAAGCTGAATCATCACCAGGTCCCACACCATCTCGAATAGGAAACAGCCATGTGTAAAACAGCTTACATCATCGGGTAAGAGATATGATTAAATACTTTCCGACATCCGTACACGCTCCCCTTGAAGCAAGTGACAGTCACGAAACCAACCACCACCGTTTCTTTAAGGGCTAATTAAACCTATGTCCCTGAGGTTTGGGAGTAATTACACTCAAGGACACAAAGTTTCAAAATGTAACATTCCGTTATCAAACATGTTTCAAATGTATCAGCCATGTCCATCCGTTAGGGTTCCGTCCAAAAAGTGTATTTTTTTGCTGATGTCATTAATACATATTTTTAAAATGACGATACTACCCCTTTTTAAATTAAGAATTCAAGCCTTAATTAAAAATTAGGGTTTTAAAACCCAAAATTAGGGTTTCGTTGAAACCCTAATTTACAAATTAGGGTTTTCCCAAAACCCTAATTTCCAAATTAGGTCCAATCCCTCACCCCCGGCAGCCCCTTCCCTCCTCGCCGGCAGTCCCCTTCCCTCCTCGCCGGCAGTCCCCTTCCCCGCCGGTAGCCCCTTCCCTCACCCCGGCAGCCCATTCCCTCCCTGCCGGCAGCCCCTTCCCTCCCAGCCGGCAGTCCCCTTCCCTTACCCCGACAGCCTCTTCTCCCCGCCGACAGCCCCTTCCCTCACCCCGGCAGCCTCTTCCCTCCCCGCCGGCAGTCCCCTTCCCCGCCGACAGCCCCTTCCCTCACCCCGGCAACCTCTTCACTCCCCGTCGGCAGTCCTCTTCCCCGCCAACAGCCCTTTCCCTCACCCCGACAACCTCTTCACTCCCCGCCGGCAGTCCCCTTCCCCGCCGACAGCCCCTTCCCTCACCCCGGCAACCTCTTCCCTCCCCACCGGCAGTCCCCTTCCCCGCCGACAGCCCCTTCCCTCACCCTGGCAGCCCCCTTCTCCTCCGGCAGTCCCTTCTGTTATTCGCCGAACAAAGCAGATCCACCACCGGCGACGTCGCCATCGTTCTTCCCCTCCATCTCTTCTCTTCTCCCCCGCAGCAGGGGTGTGGCGATTGGGGGCTGTCCTTGACCCCGTTCCGTTCATGCAGAAGTGACAGAAATGGGGTTGGGGGCAGGGGGCGAGGGGGTGGGGGCACGGGGGGGGGTGTGGGTGCTGGGTGTGGGAGAGGAAGAATAATCAGTAAATTAAGTGGGTAATTTATTTTAAAGTCAGGGGTAATAAAGTCATTTTGTTAAAACCGTTAGAATTTTTAGGGTTCCGTTTGTCAACGGATATAAGTGTTACATTTTGAAACTTTGTGTCCTCGAGTGTAATTACCCCCAAACCTCAGGGACATAGGTGTAATTAGTCCTTTCTTTAAACAAACATCTCAATTAAAGCATAAAGCGGATTTCTCATAAATTAAAACTTCTTTTTAGTAGTAGAGCTAGATAATCAAAAGGGCTAATTACATCCATGTCCCTGAGGTTTGGGGGTAATTACACGCGAGGACACAAAGTTTTAAAATGTAACACTTATATCCGTTGACAAACGGAATACAAAAATACTTAACGGTTTTGACAAAAAGACTTGATTGCTCTTTGAGAAAAAGACTTGATTTCCCCCTCCCTCACCCCACCCTAATTTTCTCCAGATCTGTTGCCCACTCCCTCACCCCACCCCACGCCGCCGGTAGCCCAAGCCCCCTCTCCCCCCCGTTGCAGAGCAGAGTGAAGCTGAAGCCTACCTTTTGCTTCTGCCCCAAAGGTCCGGCCCTTTTACGGCTCGGATAATAGCAAGACCTCGGTGGGGAAAGGACTACCGCGATGCCGGAGACCAAGGAATCACCGACAGAAGATCTGCCCGAAATACCAAATGAAATCACACCGAAAAGGGAAGATAAAACCGTCGAAAAAAACCATTACTGCACCTGAAAGCCACCGAAACCCCACCCACCCTCCCCCTTCCCGTCGCCACACCTACCCTTCTCCTTCCCTGTCGCCACAACGCAGATCTGGACAGATCTGCAGATCTGGACAACCGGCTACTTTGCCGTTGTTCTGATGGTAACAGAGGGCCAGTCACGGTGGTGATGGTGACGGCATCTTTGCTTTGCAAATTAGGGAAGGTCAAATAAGGGAAGGTGATGGCATCACCGTGACTGGCATCTTTGCTTGGCAGATCTGGACAATCAGTAAGGTGCCGCTGTTCTTAGGTGCTGGCGACTTTACTTTACAAATTAGGGTTTTGAAACCCTAATTTGTAAATTAAGGTTCTGAAGCCCTAATTTGTCAATTAGGGTTCTGAAACCCTAATTGACAGATTGAAACCCTTTGAGAAATTGCAGATTGAGAAATTAGGGATTGAGAGTAGAGTACAAAGATAGAGAACAAATCAATTTTAGGATTGTAAAACCCTAATGTTGAAATTAAGGTTGAAATCTTAATTTAAAAATTTAAAAATATTTTGTCTATAAAGTACAAGGGGTAGTATTGTCATTTTAAAAATACGTATTGCTGACATCATTAAAAAAATATACTTTTTGGACGGAATCCTAACGGATGGACACGGCTGATATATTTTAAAAGTGTTTGGTCACGGAATGTTACATTTTGAAATTTTGTGTTCTCGCGTGTAATTACTCCCAAACTTCAGGGATATGAGTGTAATTAGTCCTTAAAAAAAATTCTAGATTAATGATCGTTGGGTTTTAAAACAAGTGCGTTTCTACAGGTCAGATACAAACCTAACCGAACTCACTCAAGTTGCACCACTAGTTGTGCCAACCCAAGCTTAATTAAGGCTGCTAAAGCTCACTCCTTTAACTTATTAAGCTTTGAATTAAACTCAAACACGGCCAAAGTGCAGTTATACGGACATTTTCTTATCGGATTGAACCCAATATTCTGACAAACCTCAAGAAGCGTTCAAGTTCGGTTTAATTATTTAACGAACATTTGACCGAGGGAACGCAAATGCGGAACCCGGATCTCAGTTGGGCCAACACTCGCCAGCCACTGCGCGTCTGTATCGATCTTATATCTACTCCAGGTACTCTTCTTCCTCCATGTACCCCATCAACGAAACAAAAGGTAACTTGCTCTCTCTAGAGCTAGAATTCCCGTTCATTTGCATACACAGTCACAGCTCTCTCTCTCTCTCTCTCTCTCTCTCTCTCTCATGCACAATCTTCGCCTTTCTCTCTCTAAATAACGCCGTTGGAACCGGTCTATCCATTCTTTCCTCTAACCAGCACTTTTCCCCACTTTCCAGCGCTTTCCTCCCCACTCCTTTTTCTAGGGTTTTGATTCCTAAGCTACAATCACAGTAACCTAGTCCCGTGTTTTGCGCTCTCCCGAAATATGACGACCTCAGCCGTGAAGAACAACCGGCTGCCTCCGGGCCTGGTGTCGAATCTGCAGAGCGTGCTGTTGAGCAGAAGGGGAGGCGAGGATGAGCAGCCAAAGAGCAGCAACGAGTCCGCCGGGCCGTCGTCTTCGGATTCGGCGGAGCCCAGTCCGGATGCGGACGGTTCGAAGCCCGTCGTATTGGTGACCAGCGGCGACGGGATTGATTCGCCTGGGCTTACCCATTTGGTCCAAGCGCTGGTTCGTGGCGGCCTCTGCAATGTCCACGTCTGTGCCCCTCAATCGTGCGTTTTTTTCGCATCGGTGCTTGTTAATTTGACGCTTAATGTTTGATTTGTGCTATTGACAGTGAATCTATGGTGTTTCATGGTGGTTATATGCTTGTTTATATTAACCAATTAAGTACTATGTTTTAGGGGGGACAAATCGTTATCGGGTCATTCAGTGACTCTGCGGGAAACTGTTGCTGTGAGTTCTGCTGAAATTAATGGCGCCACTGCTTATGAAGTTTCCGGTACACTTGTGTGGTTTCCTTTTTCTTCTTTTGTTCTGCTTGTTGTTAGTCCTCCCTTCCAATTGGATTTTTCCCGGCAGTTTGTGTTTTTCTAGGATAGATTTAGTAGATTTAAAACTGTACTCACCATTTTGTCCATAACTTGACTTGCCAAAAGGTACTTATTTAGTCTACCATTGCTATTTGAGTTTAATATGATGATTACATGGCACTAAATCTATCTTAGGAATTGAGGGGAAAATCTAATGGAACGGAGGGAGTAATTCCTTTGTTTGCCATGTTTGCCATTGTGCTTCTACGTATGTTACAGATGCATTGTCTTGATGCTGTTAGGCTTGTGTTGATCCTCTCTATCAGGGACTCCTGTAGATTGTGTATCGTTAGCGTTATCTGGGGCACTTTTCTCTTGGTCAAAGCCACTTCTGGTATGTTTTCAAAAGCTGTCATCAATGTGATTTTTGTCGCTAAGGACACTCTTTGAGACAATGGAGGTTTCATGTTCTATTCAGGTAATAAGTGGAGTCAACGAGGGTTCGAGTTGTGGCCATCACACGTAAGCCTTTGGTTACCATTTCTAGCTATCTCAGGGCATGCTTATGGATGTTTTTTTCTCTATCTGCAATATCGAATTGATGTAGTGGAACATTCTGTTCTGATGCTGAACAGGTTTTAGTTTACCTCAGTAGTAATGTTGTTTATCATCTTGCAAGCTTGCAGGTTTTATTCAGGGGTTGTAGCTGCAGCTAGAGAGGCATTAATTAATGGTGTACCATCTATGTCGATATCGCTTAACTGGTAGGTTGATGCTCCATTCTTTCATACTCTTTTTTTGCTTTGTTGTCACTACTAGGAGGTTTAGTGAATTGGTATGAAAATTCTTTTCAGGAAGAAGGATGAAAGCCAAGAAAGTGATTTTAAGGATGCCTTATCCGTCTGTTTGCCACTTATAAATGCTGCTATAAGAGATATAGAGAAGGGAATTTTCCCTAAAAGTTGCTTACTGAACATAGAAGTCCCGACCTCTCCTTTGGCAAATAAGGTTTGCTGTTTGAAAATCTTGTGATACATTATCCAAATGCAACTTTACAGGATCTTCAAATATCCTTAGTGAGAACTTTTTAAAAAAATTTCCCTTATAGCTGTTGTATCTACATTCTGATCCCTCTGTGTCTCTCTATTTTTTTTCACTATATAAATCTTCTTCTAGCATTGCCCTTCACATTAATGATGACAGACAAAGGCCAAGTTACTGGGAGTAAGAATTGTAAAGAAAGACAGCTTAACATTTATAATCTGGCCGTATTCACAAATGGAATGGCACAATTGGATTGATTTCACCAACTTAAAGTAGTAGGGAATGAGTAAATTTTTTTATTAGATACTTCTATATGCTTATCCCCTTTACAATCTTGAACACTAAGTGCATCAGTTCTATTTTTTCCTAAGAATATCCTGAGATACATGTAAGCGAAACCTGATGGACACAACTTTTTTGTACCCTTGACATAAGATTTTGTTGTGTATTTATTCTAAAATGAAAATGTTAATTATGTAGAAAGAAATGATTTGGACTTTATTTCAGTTTGAAATTCAATACTTGTGTGTGAAAAGTAGCAAGGACTGTAAACTTGGTAAATTTTGTTGGTGTTTGTGGCATGGAGAGATCTAAATCATGTATGATCTTGGCATGAAGGCGCTGTTGCTGATCCTTGTCATGACCATCTGGTCACATTGTTTAGATATCTAACATCCACAACTTGAAGTTCATAACTCATAAGCTTTGCGTTGATTGTGGATCTTAGCTCGGTGCATTAGCTAGTGCCTGGTGTTCATCGTGCAAATAATAAATAACTCTCCATTTTAAAGGTTTTTTTGTTCTTTTGATTAGCTTTTCATCTAGGTCTAAGATTCTTTGACACTATGATTATCTTTCAAAGTACGAAATAGGCTCATTGAAGGATGATTTGATTAGACCATTAGCCACCAATCTATACCATACATCCCTACCTACTTCAATAAAGGCACAACCTCACGCGTGCGCATCCGCAGACGTTTCATTGCAGATTATCTAGGAATTCTGTACCAGAGTCTAAAGAGTATGCTATTGCTGTGGACATAACTTTCCACAAAGTTTTCACTGGTGAAAAGGGCAGGACATCGTTATGTCTCTGTCAAACCTACATGCATCTAATTACATGTGATGAATTGATTCACTTGAAAGAATTGTGTCATGTACTTAAGTCTATGAATAAAAAAGTTTGGAAGTCCGTGGCTTTGTTGAGTCCAGCAACTTAAGATTTTCATGGAGTAGAGCGTCTTGTGGCTGTTATGTTTGGTTTTTTCTTTGGGATGTTTTGGTGGAAATTATGATAGCATGTATTTTGTAGTTGACTTGACTCGACTTGATATTGCGGAATATGTATGGGCGTGAAAGTCGACGACGTGCTTTCAAAATATGGGTTATGCTAATTGCTATGGTATATTTTCTGCTAGGGAACATTTAGTAACATGTTACTAACAAATCAACGCTTGAACTTCTGCTCGGATACGAAAAAGGCTGTTCTGGTGGCTTTTCTTACTTGAGCAACAGCCACGTTTATCTTTGGAGTAATTTTTGTTAATGGCAACAATTAGCAAGTGAAGGTGGGTATCCTGGAGAGTACTGCAGTTGGGAAGTCTAATAAGCGATAACATCTTCCTGGCGTACCTTTTTTGGTTGGCCATTTGTCATACTCTCTAGGAGCTGTTTTATGTTTGGTTGGGACCGCACACTGAGAAATTGAAGCTGGAATATTTGTCCCAAATAGTCACCCTATCCCCGCCCAAACGAACACCCCCCCACCCACCCGCCCCCCCTCTCCTCTCTCTCTATTTCCCTGTCCCTTTTCTTATTTAGTAAAGGTGTAGTTGGCATTTTTTACGCTTTTGTATATATCACCAGTTTTTTCCGTCAAACAATTGGGTTTGTATTCATGCTAATAAGGAATAGAGGTATTTTTCATGAGTAATTATGCAGCATGGGGATTGTCTCCGGCGTAACTTTTGTTTGCTGCAACCACCGTTGTTTACGCAAAGATCATATCAATTAATTTACACTGCTTGCACATGGCATCTAAGTTTCTTTTTTGGCAGATTGTTTGAAGAAACTTCCACTTTATATTTAACTTTTTCTTTTTGTATTTTGTTTGACAGGGATTCAAATTAACCAAGCGGAGTTCGTGGAGGTCCACACCAAGCTGGCAAGCTATTTCAGCCAGCAGGCATCCATCTGCTGGACGTTTCATGTCCAATCAGCAAAGCCTTGGCATGCAGCTTGCACAGCTCAGTCGAGATGCCTCTGCTGCAGTGAGTAGCTTTCATAAGATCCACTAACTGGTCTTTCTGGAGTAAGGATCAAGTGCACCCATTAGCATTCTCACAATCTACATTTCTGTTGTTTTTCAGGGTGCAGCTCGGCGTCTGACGACACAGAGAAAGAGTCTGGTTGAGGTTGAATCAGTTGGAGTTGCAGGGAAATCTGACAATAACCGGACTGTGAAATACTTCCGATTAGAGGTAAGAAATCTTATAGTATTACAGTTGTACGTAGATGCAACGCAAAGTTAGTCCTTTACTTTTTATGTTTTTCTTCCAGATTACATGGTAAAGATGTGGCATAATATGACCATTTAGGAACCAATGTCTGTTACTAAAAACTCCTTAAGGTTTTCTATCTCAGCATGATGGTACTCCCTTTCTTATGCCTTCACCTTGTGATATGAAGGAGCTGCTCTAAAGGCAGTGTAACAAGACGATTTATTTTCTACATAAGCTACTTTTAGTACCAACCTTCAAGCTTTCTAAAGTTGATTCTTATCTTCGTGCTTTTATCGTGATTGTGCTTGCCATTGAGGTTCTTTTCTATGTTGTTTGTTTTCATTGAGCTCCTGAGTTGCTCAGGGAAGCAATGGCAGTTTTAATTGTTGGTGATTTCGGTACTGGTCTATACCTTTTTAGACGTGTTCTGAGTTGCTTACTGAAGCAATGGCAATTTTAGTTGTTGGCGATTTCTATTCTGGTTTTTATTTTTCTTAACGTAATTTCTGAGTTATATGTTGGCGATTGCAGTTTCTCGACAAGGACCTCGAAGATTTGGATGAGGATTTAGATTTCAGAGCGCTTGAAAATGGATTTGTAAGTAAAAGCAGCTGTCTTTTTTTTCACAAGGATATATGGAGGTTTTTCATCCAATGTTACAGACATTTTAGTTTGAGAAACGTCTGCTAGAAAGGAAGACATGGGTTCATTGTCGAAAGTTGTATATGATATTACCTTCTCTACATCTCTAGTTTTGTTTTTAGGTCATGAATAATTTGGGGGGGGGGGGGGGGGAGATGCCTTTACCTTGTGAGCGATTTTATTTTCTGTTAAAACATAATAGTTTGTTGTTCAAACACTCCTTATTTGGCATTGAACTACTGATCACTGCATCAGAATAGCTACAATTTTATGTTGAGTACGACCTGGAGGACTGCACTTATTAGGATTTTTCTTTTCATTGATTGGCTGATCTCGTCTATTTTGGAACAGATTGCAATCACTCCTCTCTCACTTTTTCCGGATCTGGAACTGGACACTCAAAAAGCTGTTTCCGATTGGATTTCTGCTGCACTTCAAGCGGACTAGTGAAGCTTTTTGGTCTCAAACATGATCGTCGATTCTATGTACATTTGAAGACGCAGTTCCGTCAGTTTAGTCATTAACATCATTGTCGGCTCTATTTTATGCTGTCATTGTAATCATTCTTTTTTTTCCCTTCTTCCACTTTCCCCGTCTCGCCCATTTTGGTTTTTTCACCTTTTGTTATTCTTGTTTTCTACTTTTATGTGGAGTAAAATGTTTTCCACATGAACTTTCAATGATTGGACATGTTGTAAAATGTCAGCCGGCCAATTGTTCCTAATTTACTGCAAAATGTCCCGGTTTGTTTGGGATTAATTGGTCTCTCTGATGTTCATATTGTAATCGAGATATGGCCGCAGATCAATGTGATGGATCCTGTTTGTGACAGATGGTCTAATTTCTAGCAGACAAACAGTTAACGATTAAATTAGAGACGGAGTGTAAGATCATAACATCTATGGTCGCAGTTGAGTCTGGATTTCAACTGTGAAGCATAAATCTGGGCTGTGGTTCTGCTGAGAACTCAAGACCACAGCACGCAAGGAGACCAAGTGGTTTCCCCTTTAATCATTCGTTTTCAGCTTCTTGGTTGCGTCTTGAAATACTGTGATCACTTTAGATGGTGTCACTTAAAAATTGGTTATCATCATAATTGTGATCTTCCGTTTGCGAGATGAATGGACCATCCTCTATTTCAAGAAAAAGTAATCCAGTCCTCAAGTAACGAGCTGTGTAAGAGAGCAAAAATCTGACGGGGGAATGAAGTTGATGTGAAGCTCTATTTGGAAGCAAACCAAGACCGGGACAATAAGGTGCTCGAGTTCTTCAATTTCTTTTGTTTGATAAATAAGAGAATGACATTGATAATAAAGATTACTAAAACTGCAACCGAAGAACATGACCGAAGATGTCAAATTAGTAAAAAGCTACATAATAGGTCTTAGACAAATTGGATCAAATCAAAGCAGATCATAATTTATAATTTCGCCTAACGTATAGTAACTTGTCAAAATCTATAGGTTTATAAATAATACCAGAAATCTAGTGGATCCAAATAAACTGAAAATAATATAATGGACCCAGTAAACAAAATCAGATACCAATTTTTTTCCTAACAGTTTGAAAACCAAACTATAGATGAGTTGGCTTCCTTGCTTGATCCCTTGACTTTACGGCTCACACCTTAGATCTTCCGTCAATTAACTTAAAGGCCTAACATACATCTGGTCTGATATGAAAATCCCTACAACATCTATTTTCACCCTGACATGTGCGATTTATCGATGTAACAACTCGATTGAAAACAAAGGTTCTTCCCGTCAACAAAGCGTCAATTAACACCCATAACTACCACTTAACCATAGGAGATCCACCACTCGGAAGGACTCAACACTACCGAACCTATCCCGAATCCAACTCAAAAGCTTTTGGGGAGGGGTGGGGGATGGGGGATGTTTCTGGGTTAGCCATAGTGCAGTGGTTGTTTCGTTGCCCGGATTACTGGCGGTGTTAGAAATGCTGGTGGAAAAAGTGGACCTTGCAGTGTTGATAGCCTCTAAGACTCTCGTTCTTGTGTTGTGGTTCCGATTGTCCTCCTCATTGTAAAATTGTGTTGTATGTTACATGTTTTGCTTTATTTAGTGTTAAAATTGCAACCTGTAAGCCTTAGCAAGTTACGAAAAATTAGGCTGAAATATAAGATATGCTCTGTTTTAGTCTAGTTGTAATTTGTATAAGGTTTATAGGTTAGTTGTTATTTTGTAGTGTTAATTGGTAGCAAATGATGTTACCTTGATGTTTGTAAAATAGATGATCTGTCAGGACGCCTTGTAAATTTTTTTTATATATGAAATATTTTTCCTCTTAACAAAAAAAATAAAAAAAAAATACCGTCACCAAACACATCAATGTGACAAAAACAACAGGTTCCAACCAAAATATCTAACCTAGATCCACAGTCCATTTTTGCTCTAACCGAAGGACACAACTCCAAAAGGGGAGGGGGGAAAACCACCTAGCAAGGAGGAAGGGGAAGGGATGGTAGGGTGGGCTCTCAAACACACCACGGCACGGTTGAGGCTTGATTAGGTATAAAATAAGCCGTAGTCTTGGATGTCTTGTATTTTACTCTTTAACTATTAGTTGATATCGTTATGTATATGTAGAGACGAGATACCATTGCAATGACCTTTTAACAGTCGTTTATTGGAAAATAAAAAAAAAATGGTATATGGGAGGTAACATAAAATGCTGAACATGGAGGAGGCCAGTGTAATTTCCCTTCGTCATTTCGGATCTTTCTTTGTCCACTGAGGGGTTTAGTGTAAAAGTGTGAACAAATTCGCCGGAAAAATGTCTTCGAAAACCCTAGTTCGCACCGGAGTGACCCTCATGAACCGCTTGACGAACTCGCTCGTCCCTCGCAGCTTGCCCAGATCGAACCACCAAGTGTTATCAAAGAGCCTCGACGTAGCCACGCCCAAGCTCTCCCCGTCCCCACTTCTCACCAAGTTGCATAATCCCCTCGATCTTCAGCAGTACGAGGACGAAACCCTGAGACGAATTTCTTCGCCTGAAGGACCCTTTTACCCTTGCGGCCTCCCTTCTCTCCGATTTTTCCTCCCCGACGGTACACCTTTTACCTCTGTTAAACTTGAATATTGAGGATACTTTGGGAATATTGCACTAACACTGTCTTTTGTTCTGTCAATCAAAATGGTTGCACGATTTTGACTTTTTCTTATGAGTTTCTAGAAGAGAATTGGACGTGTAAGCGTCGGGCTTTGATTTGTTCTTGCCCTTGTTTGACTTATTTGGTTTGCAATTTTCTATTTGCATTCAGCTCAGTAAGTAAATATTCAAATTATGTCGTAATAATTTGCAAAAAATTCAAATGGTATGATCATTATGGAGCGGACAGAGTGTGTTCCACATTTCGTTTTCCAACTTGTTGGTTAACGAAATGTGGTGCTCAATATCTGTGTCGTTAGAATGTTCCATTTGCATTTTAAGTAATTGTGTGAGGCCACTATATAGTTAAGTCCCTGCAGAGCTTGTGTTGTCTTTTGAGCTTTAGTAATTTGTTACCTGCCAAACAGTTAAATCTGTTGCAATTTACAAAGATTTCTTGCTATCTTGGTCGTTTACAAGGATTTACTTGTGAAGAAAAGTCTATTAAAGCTTGACTCAAACTTCATGAGGTAGTTATATGAGCCTAACAGCACTCTCCTAGAGAAAGTGCGATCACTCTACTTTTCATTCTTTCAACTTGCCTGTGTTTTATGGATTCAGTTACCATGAAAAGAAGAAGTGAAAAAGAAAAAAAATCTGTTCTTGTCTAGAAGTGTGAAAAGATCTGCTTTTCAGGTCAAGCATTTGAGGGTATAGGAGTTCTAATAATTGGCATTATTTAAACTTAATATTCAAGAAGATGCATAGCAAACAGCTAATTGTAGAAAAAGTCCATGAATGACTATGGTTAAGATTCACCCGATCAAGTATATAAATTTTGATTTTGTTGTAAGGGATAGTTCGCACGCCATTTATAAGGACATCATCTGTCTTTCTCTCTCTCTCTCTCTCTTTCCTTTTTTTTTTTTTGGGGGGGGGGGGGGAGGGAGTTAGCATCCCACTCCTAAGGCGGCCAATATTCTCCTCTGCAGAGGCCTATTGAATCCATGCTTCAGATTTTGCTCCTTGTAGATGTTTTTGTGCTGGGTCATTATTATGCTAGGAAGAGGTGACTGATAATTCGATGTTGGCTCCTCAAATCTTTAGTGGGGCTTGTAGTTTGAAAGCCTAGAAGCTTTGTTGTTGATAGCAGAACTGTCCTAAATATTTGTTTCATTGGTTGGCAATTATCTTTATTGGACTTTTTCGTTGATGTATCGGTTAGTGTGGAAATACTTTGTAGTTCTTTGGTGGTTCTTTTTTTATTGGGGGGTGGGGGGAGGCAGTGTGGGGGGTAGGATATTAGCATCTGGCTATGATGTTGTCCCATCAAATCAGGGGGTCTATGATTAGCAACGCAAATTCTAAGAATGTGGTTCTACAGTAGAGGATGCTCCGTCGTTATGGAGGAAATCTGGCTTCCATACAAAGAGGTTCAGTTTCATATTAGACATTGGATATGAAGGTTGCTCCATTTGGCCTCGTGGTCATAGGACCAAACCGTGACAACAATTCGGCAAAACAGACATGCATCTATATTACCCTCGGAAGACCCTGCAGCAGTGGGAGCCTTGTGCTCTGGACCCTGAAAAGTGTGGCTTCGACACGATTTGTACTTTTTAGCTTTGGGGATGAGCTTTTCTTCACCTTTTCCAATTTGATTTAGCAAGCTTACGATCTAATTATTGCTGGTTTGCTCTTTCCTGGGCTTGAGTATTTGTTTTATATGGCTTATCAAGATTGCATATTGTGATAAACAGCTCTCTTACGACTATTGTCTCTTAGTTTATAGCTTGACTAAAAAGGTTTAAACGAAGAATCTTCAACTGTCGATCTGGGTCGCTCCAGTCATCTTCAGGCTTCATTGCCCTTTTCCCTTTATATATCTCTGCAGACATATGGATTTTGAAATTAATTTGGAATACCACTGCCTGCATGCTCAGTTCTATAAATGCTTTGCAAGTGTTGAATTCGAAATTGAGCAAGCATGCTATGTCGGCACATCTAGATTATCGTGGACAGCACAAGCTGACCCATTCCATTAGAACTACTTGGGTCTGGAATCAGTGAACTCTCATGTTTACAGGACACACAAACACGTTCTCTGGCCGTCAAGATTGTCTTTCCATGCAGGACTTTGTAACAACTTGGATAGCCGAGTATGAAGCTCCTTAGTCACCTTCCTTTTAAAATGTTGCAGCCATCCTTGATATCTCTCAGGACTTACTCCTCTCTGGTCAAATGAACAATTATGTGATTCCATGTGACTGAACAGTGTGGCATCATTGATTGGAGAGCTCGTACGTGGTTTGTCCCGGCGTGGGGGGTCCTTTTTAATTTACATTCTTAACTAGTGGCTTTACTATATTTTTATTTTTGGGGTCAATAATTGGTGTGACACAAATTAAAGTGGGTCTGCTAGCATGCTTGGGGTCTTCTTGAGCTGTTTGTTCAATTTGTTTCTTGCTTAACATGATTTTTACTCATATACTGTTAGTAGCATCTTCTGGAATGGGTTTAACTTTTGTTCACTGTGGGTCTGCAATGGGAATTTGTTGCGCTGGCCTTGTTGTCTATTAGTGGGTCCTTAGCCAGTAGATGAACCTTGCCCATCAGTGAAGCACTTCATCAGCTGGTAAAGCCATCTGGCGTCTTACCCATAGACCTGGACTTGATTTCTGTCTACACCAGGGATTAAGGGCGTTGAGGGCCGGGCAGGTTTACCGTTCATTCTGTAGCCCAGGCCCAAATGGCCTTTGGTGGACCCAAAAAAAGAATGAAAAATGAATCACGTCTTATATTTAGATGTTAACTTCCGACCTTGTTAAACTGTCTTGTGGCCTTTCTTAATTTCTAACACTACCTTCTATTTTGCAGCTGGAGATGTCTCGTCCGATGAACCAATGCTCTTACTTCCAAAACGAACGTACCAACCTAGCACCCTCAGGCGTAAAAGGGTACATGGCTTCTTGGCTCGGTATGTCTCTCTCTCTCTCTCTCTTCCCCCCCCCCCCCCCCACACACACACACACACACACACACCCCAAAAAAAAAAAATATTTGCTCTAAAGTTTTGGATGAGGTTATCATAAAATCCTCAGTTAGCTAGCTTGTTGAAGAACTTTTGGAGTACATAAAGGAAACAGCAAGGATTGGGATTCCGAGTTGCATAACATTTTCAGCTCAACACTATGTAAAGCCTTTAGCTATCTGGTCCATTGATAGTGCCTGTAGATTAAGTGCCATCATCTATTTTCTTAGATGCTCAAAATCCAGAAAATATTGACCTCCTTCATTAGCATCATATATTGAGTAAGGCTTTTTTTTTGTTTTAGTGGTTTGTGTCCTTCTACATTAGCTGATGGTGGTAGCTCTGACTTGTAAATGATTTTTACTCGCGTAAAAAATAAGGTAAACGCTATAGTGTGCGACCTTGCTAGTGTAATAGGTGATGGCACTGATCGTGCACCCTTTAACACATGAGCAGCAAAGCAACAAAGGGCGGCCGAAGAGTCATTGCTCGAAGGATTGCCAAGGGCAGGTCAAGAATAACAGCCTAGAGAAAGTTGCACCTGTCCATGCTCGGAGCATATATCAGATTGAAGTCTCATAAAGAGCCTTTTTTGCTCTGGTGGGTTCGAGGGGGCACCATTTCTGTATGATGGTGCTTTTCATTTAGGCTCGTTGAGTTGTTGACTTTTGAACTTCCGGTTTCTGTATTTAAATGTGTGCTTGCAGGAGTTTGCAGCACAAAGTCCTAATTTGCAGTACTGTAGTTTGAATTGAACTGACCTGTGACAGTTATATACTGGAGTTCAGACAACAGTTGGAGTTCCTAGACCCAGTGGGAATCCGCTCGTTCGTGAACACTACCATACGAAACACCAAGCTACTCCTACTGTGGTTGAGCTCACTTGTGTTTGGGAGGGAAATGATTAATCCACACTAAAAATTGGTTCAATTTTACAGTGAAAATGTCAATTTCCCGTTGCAAAACTAAATATTATTTAAGCAATTAAGCTGGAACGGAATGAGAAAATATTTGCTAAAATGGGTGTAGAATGACGTGATACAACAGTGATACAACAAATATCGAGGATCTAACAAAATCCTGGACACCAAGAAGTCAAGGGCACATACGCTTACGGGATTTTTTTCTGTATTCTATTTTTTGTTTTTGATTTTCAGAATTTAGTAGTCAGTTCTAAAATCGTATTGTGTACTTTTACTTTTTTCCGTATCTAGTTTTTCAATTTTTTTTGTACGTTTATCATTTTCGTTTTTACCAATTTTTTTCTGAATCAATTCATTAATGGATCCCACTATTTTCATTTCTAGGAAGACCCAGTGAAATGAATGATCTAGTTTGGTGAGTGGTTGTTAAAATAGGGCGGTAGATATGAGGGAGAAGATGTGGTATTCTGATTAGGAGAATACAGTTCAAGAAAAAAGGTGAAAACACCCGGGTGTTTTCAGTTTTTTTGATACTATTTGAAAATTTTATCCAAAACGGAACAAAAAAAACGTAAACATACAAGAAAAATGCATCTTTTTCATCATCATTACAAAAATGAAAACTGAAAAACGTAAATGTACAGTTCCCAAGTTTTTTGTTATTTTCATTTCTTGTTAATGCCATAATAGTTGAAAAATAACATTAAGAGGATGTTTGGGATTGATTATGAGATAGTCAAATCTGATTCATTTAGATTAAATCAGATTTGAGGGGTCCCAAAATATATTCTACAAGCAATTTAGAAGATGAGGTTTAGCTCAATAAAACTGCCTAATCAAAATTCATTAGGTGGCCAACACGGGACAGCGACGCAGTACGCAAGGCTAGCTGGCAGCGGCCCGCTTTAAGAAAAAAATGTAACTAAGAAATATTTTCCGTGAGATATTGTGGTACATTACTCGTCGTTCGGATTGCTAGCCATAACTTTCACTTTTATTGTAAATGATCACATTTTCTTAAGAAATGATGGAATTTCGCTGAGAAATGATCAATGTTTCGTCTCTTCAACCGGTTCAAACAAATTTTTTCCTGAATTTTGTAAGTTACAAACACAAAACTTCTATCATTTTACAATATTATTGTTATTATTGACAAAACTCAGTCACACAGCGGTAAAGATTACTCTGAAAATATGCTACATCTAAAACTATCAGGTACGTACCATAACGTGATCACATGACTCCCCTTATAACCGCTAAAATAACTGCAAGAAGTCATTCCATTCTCGTTATTGGAATTACAGAAAAATAACAGGTAGACGGTGTGGTGCATGACATGGGAAGCCGCTAAGTCTTGGTCTAACTACAACTACCAGCAAATATAACCTCATGGCGGTAAGTCTTTAATTGAGATTATTATTATGTAAAATAAGGAGCAATCAACTCAAGCCCTGTGTTTTGCTTCTTCATTATCAAGCCTTAGAGTTGGTGTCAAGTTCATCGTCACCACATCCGCTAGCCCTTACGATTCGAGTCATAAGTTTGGGCTAAGCTCCAGACTTTAGCCAAAAATGGATGACAACGTCCCTACACACACAAAAACACTCCCAATACACGCACTCACGCAGAGGGGAAAGAAGGTGATCAAAAGGAAATTTAACATTCATGCTACTCGTAGCGTTTGAGCTTCACGCATAAATTCAGTGGCACATGTTAATTAAAGACACTTATGATACATCTAGCAACAACGATGACGAATTTCAGTTTGAGGAAAATGAAGTAGGCTCTCCACTGATACACGTAGACAAACCGTTTATGTAAAAAGTTAACGATAATTAATAGAAGATTAAAGATCAAAGGAACCAAGACTCATATATTGACTTCGATGGATATGTAAATACTTGATAATTGACCACCTTATGTTTTTTATTTATTTATATTACTTAATATTGATGGAAGTCACTTAACCCACCCCTCAAAGGACTTACCAGTGAACTTGTATAGAAGAGACAAAAATATTCTACTGCTAGGCTAAGTCCAGTATCTCAATAATTGACGACCTTTGATAGTTAAAGGGAAAAATAAATTTTTGAATCACAAGAAAATAATTTATCAATCAAAATGTTTTTCTTTACCATGCTGGGTCTGCATCAATTCCTCTTTTGTTTCTTTTTAAGCATATTGTTTTCCAATTATAAGTCCTTTGTCTGAAAGAATATTATGTTGGAGGATTACAAAGTTTACTAGGGGTGCAACTTCGACCGGGCAATCCGTGCTAGTCCGCAAAAATATGGACATGGACATACTTTTGTAGTGACCATGGTGGACATGAGCTAAAAACTTTGGGCGCCAAAACTATGGGCTGGACATGGACAAAAGTTTCTACAAGCCCGTGAAAAAATCAGTCCGTCTAACTATTATATAATATAAATTACAATATATATATATATTATTTCCTTTAGTCATTAAAAATCGTGGATCACATAAGTCTATACAATCTCGATCGTTAAACTCCTAACCTAATAGAATATAATTTTTTTGTACTTTCTGAACTCTCAACCCTCACTTCGATAAAATCAAAGCCTCAAAGCTAAAGATATGCTAATATTCTTGTCTTATTTTTTAAAATCAGGTTGAGCGACGGTTCTCACTTTTCGTTCATGTCTAAAGATCTTTGAAGACTTTATTTTTCATACTTTATTTCTTGTTATAGAATTAGAAACTCTTGTATTTTTCTCTCTCTCATTTTGTCCCAAATATTTATTTTTATGCTTATATTTAAGTTCATTTTGATACTTCAATGTATTTTTTCCATTATCATGAATAAATTGTAGAGTTGGATGGTCAATGATATGTTAATTTCGAATCGTTTTAAAAAATAATAATAATTCGTAACCATGGACAACTCGTTGACAGCCTGAGTCTAGCCCGTGTTTACCAAAATTTTGATGGGCTTGGCGTGGACACATATGATTTGGCCCGTAGATGGGCTGAGCTGGATATGAGCACATTTTTTAAAGAGCGGGTTGGTCATGGTCTAATTCTTGGGCCCGTCCAAGTTGCACCCCTAAAGTTTACACACAAGAAGTGATGTTCAAAATCAATCAATCATTTTCA
Organism: Escallonia herrerae; assembly: GCA_033070095.1. NCBI lineage: Eukaryota > Viridiplantae > Streptophyta > Magnoliopsida > Escalloniales > Escalloniaceae > Escallonia > Escallonia herrerae. Next base: position 29,394 of record JAVXUP010001296.1, read on the forward strand.
TTTAGTTTAGGAGATATAACGTCCCAAAACTTAAAAAAATAAGGAATGCAAAGGATAGGATTGTGGAAATTGGATTTCTACATTCCTTGATAAATGAAAAGGTTGTGGGTATATAAGTGGCAATTTGTTATATTACACTGTTCTAGTGACACAAAATGTGCTTATACATGCTTTTGCACGTTGCCGGTGCACCGTACACGTGTCATGGCGTAAACATTTCTAAGAGCACTCTTGCACTTCGCTAGAAGCCCTACCCCCTCCACCACCGCAAAGAAAAAATTTAAAATAAAAACTGGCTAGTCAAATATCCAAAAGAAAAAACTCAAAATAAAAATTGGGTAATCAAACACCCATTTATTTTTGTAAAAACCTAAACTGGTTTTGATTTTTATTTTTTTAGAATTAGGAAATCAAAACTGAAAGTGATTTCAAACAGATTCAACTGTTACCTTGTGTAGTTTAATAAGAGGCAAATACTGTCATAAAAAAAAAGAGTGCACAACATTCAACTTAGACATTCTCCATTTATTGTGCTTATGTTTCCAACACATTATCCCAAAATTCTATTTTACATGATTTTTCCTTGATTAATGGTACATATTTTTGAAGTATCGTGTGATATTTGTCATATGCACTTCTAAAATGGCTAATACCGTTTTCCGTATTGCTATTTTATGCACGTAATTCATACGTTGTACAACTGTATAAACCCAGTGAGTGCGAAATATTTTGCTTTGTATCATTTCCAGTCCTATCTACCGATTCCTCTTTTCTCCAAAATAAGCAAGCATAAGGCACATCAAGCAATTTACACTCAAAATCCAACATCATGCGTTGCAAACCTATTTACTTGGTTTCAGAATCATTGGTTATCTGCAATGTCAAAATCTCCAAAAACGATTTCCCAATGGCCTTTCTTCTCCGCAGCCACATGATGATACTGTAGCCTAGTGATCAGGCTGCTGCAGCTAGGTTTGCATGAATAAGGAAAGCAAGCCAGAACTGTAAGTGTGTGTGTGTATGACTGTGTGTGTGTGTATGTGAGAGAGAGAGAGAGAGAGAGAGAGGCTGTAAATGGAGATGAAAGAGCAGTTTATTAGGTGGATATATATTCCAAATCCTATATTTAGAGAGAGTACTTCACTGGGGGAATTAAGTGATCAAAGACAAAAAAAAAACAGAGTAATAAGAGAACAAACATATGCATGTGAAGATAGCTGCACATGCATCTTCAACTAATGAAAGTTGAATGAGAGCATGTAATTTTGCTGCTAAAGAAACCCCAAACTGGTAACATTTAGGTTTTCCCTTCCCCCTCTGAAGTTGCACTTGCCCTTGGCTTCAAAATTCAATTCAAATAAATGCATCTCTTGTATTCAATGCTTCCATTTCCATCCTCTAGGGATCCCAGCAGCTTGAAGGAAAACTGGGATTCATGACAAATTGGGCGCGCGATGATGGCGATAACGATGATGATGATGAGGATGACGACGAAGACGATGAGGACATGATGGCTGCTTCCATGTAATCCCTTTGATTGGCAGGCATGTGCAGATCACGTGAGAAATTTGACCTAATCAGTCCATTGGGTGGAAAAGATGAGAGGCAAGTAGCAATGCCATTAATGGGCTCAAGTACTTCTCTTGTAACAACAGATGTATTAGATGGCATTGGCATCATCACAGTAGGAGGACCCATCACTTGATCATCATCTTCATAAGCTGATGATAATGGTAATGCCATTTTGGCCATGTAATTATTGTTCTCCCCTTCTTTAAGAAAAGCATGATCAAGGTGGTGTTGATGAGGCAGCTGATCATAGGCCAGTGACCATGTGGGATCACATATTGATGAGTCTGATGGTTGTGGTGGAGGCGGCACCGGAGCCAAATTGAAACTGAGATTGTTCATTTGGTCATGAAAGCCTTGCAAGATTGATGATGATGATGCTGGGTTGGGTACGTATATATGTTGAGATTCATGGTCAGCAGCTGGTGGTGGGATGAAACTAGGGTTTGCATTTAGCAGTAGTGATGAGTAAAAATTAAAACCCTCAGAAACAGTAGCAGTATTGCAACTGATACTGTTAGGGTTTGGAGGAAAATCAGGAGGGAAGGAGGTGGCTAGGTGATCATGAGAGACCTGATGAGAAAGCAGCTTCTTCTTTATGCTTGAATTCCAAAAGTTCTTCACCTCATTGTCTGTTCTTCCTGGCAGGTGCTTTGCTATCTGAGCCCATCTGCCACAAAAACAAAATTTTGCATCCCGGTGTAAGTATCATTTACATGAAAATTGGTGTAGTAAGGCATGGTATTTATTAAGAGATAATTACAACCAACTGATGGAAGTAATGACCAAGGTTAGTTACAATAACTAATGTATTTATTTCCTTAAAGAGAGAGAGGGTTGTATCAAAAGTCTGTAAATCTAATTAACTCCACCTGGTTATGAACTGAGCGTTGTGCACTAGGCTAACCTTTCAGATCGGGCGAGAACTTGATCCGGCCAATTTTATCAGCAAATTATGATCGAGTTAGTTTAATAGGTTCATTACCTATTTCCTAGAATTCTGTGGAGTTGAATGATGAGAGCGGCTTCCTGTGGGGAGAAGGTGCCGCGCTTTAAATCAGGTCTCAAGTAATTTATCCACCTCAGTCTGCAACTCTTCCCACATCTCTGCAGTCCTGCAACCACACCAGGCAGAGGCCCCATTACACACACACACACAACAACTCATACATGTGAATGTGATCTCAACTTAACACATACATGTACTTCAGATTTGCAGGCATACACGAAAATTGGTCAGAGACTGAAACAAACTCAGAGAAAGCGATCAGTGCAGCATATGTATATACTCACAACATCTACATGTGATTGCAAACACATATATATTTTGGCTTGTTTCATGTGTGCAGCGCGCGCACACACACAGACACTGAGACACACACACACACACACACCTGTCAGAAATAAAATCTGCTCTAAGACAAAACACTACTATGGCATGAAAGCTGGCTGAAGTAGGGTGGACTTGGTCACCAAGCAATAGAACAAACAGAAAAGCTGTTGGAGGAACAGTGAAAAAGTGAATTACTGGGCATCAATTAATAAGCAGATCAGTGATCCAACAGGAAGGATGAAAAAGAACAAGAAAAAGAAAAAGGGAGAAGAAAGATATCAAATGGGGGTTTTAAATGAATACCAGCAAGTCTAGGGACAGAGCTCCAGCAGCCATGGCCATAGGTTGAAATGTAGTTGATGAGTTTCTCATCTTCTTCTGGTGACCATAAGCCCCTCTTAACCTTTTGTTTGTTGCAGCATGAATGGTGTCCCATCTCTCTGTCTCTCTCTCTTTCTCTAAAACTAAAAACAGAAAATGTGCAGCCAATGCCAGAGAAGAAGTTCAGTATTGGTTTTCTATATATAGATATGACATAAACAGCGAAGTAAGCTCTACAGGGACTGATATTGTATCAACTGAAAGTACAACTGAGTGTTATGAAGTTAATGCATGCTTGAGAAGTAGTACCCCCCCACCCCTTTCCCATGACAACTTTAGGGTTCTGTGGTAGAAGCAGGCTGCAATGTGGGTTTTTTTGGGGGGACTCTGTGCCCCCTTATATTGGGGTCCCCCTTGAGTTCAACATTCATATGCATCATGTAACATGTCATCCATGCAAGGTACGTGGGTCCCACTTCGTTGACAGGTCCCACCCTAGGTCATAACGTCCTCCAAAGCCTAATTGCCATGTGGTAATACCATGGCTTTTCTAGGAGTTGACCTCGAGTCGGAAGATCAAACGGCTGTGATTGCACATGATCAATGATCGGAGAAAATAGTCTGAAGTACACTCTAAATCGGTTATACTCGCCAGTAACTTTGAATTCTTGATCGCGTTGTGAGTAACATTTGAATACACAAACAATAAAAAGTGCTATCGTTTTCATCCAACCCCTTTTATTTCGTGAATGACGATTGAGTTTGGTTACCATTTGAACAATGAACAATAAGTATATTGCCTTTCTTAAACACGAGACTAAAAGAATAAATATTGAAGAGTCGACCAACCGACTTTATGTGCAAATTCCATTTACCATTGTTAAGATACACACCAACTCCCGAAATGACTAGAAATAATTACTGAGTTTTGCTTCTTATATCCGGTTTAACTGCTCATTATTCTCATGAAAATGCTTCTACATTGGACGTACACCAAGCTTTAATAAAAAACTCATCAATGTAATACACGAACATTCTTGCTCTCTTTATTTGACGAACGTGCTCTCTTTAGTTGAAGAAAATTGATAGCAGCACTTATAGTGTTCACATGGGATGGGTTACTGATGTGTGTGTGTGTTCGTTCTTCTATCTCCATAAAGCCTCCTCAGCCAGTGGACACTCTATTTGAAAAGTACTTGTCGTCCAAGCTATCTGTTTTCGATTGCAGATTCTTCGTCCTCATCGTTAAGAATACGAGTCTTGTCCTGCTGGTTTTCTTTGGTGCAAAATGTGTGTTCGCTGCGTCCAATCAAGTACAAGTGAATGGGGGGAGCGGGGCCATTAATGATGCATTCTGTGATGCTGTGACTAGAGAATCAACCATCATCATTTCACTTGCTGGTCTGATTTGATGCTAAGAATGTGTTCTCGCAGCCTACGTCCTTCATGCAATCAAGAGGAAATTCTGTGAAGACATGATCCACTGTTGGTGCCCTTTTCCTATCAACTAGGAAGCCGCAAAATATCAACCGAAAATCCACATTTTGCACTTAGCATTCTTACCGTGTCACTGAATACTTCTAAGTTGCCACTAGAGGTATGATAACCAGCGACAAATTAATGAGAAAAATGAAGTATAAGTGATAATAGGTGGAATTCAGTTACCGAAACTAGCTTCGAAGTTATGACGCTCACAGGAACCCTTCGACGCTGTCACATGTTTGAATTCTTACAATCCTTGGTAGCACTACGTAGGATCACAAAATAAAAGTAACTAAAAATATTTAATGATTAGTAATTATCGTTATACAGGAGTTGCAGCTATCTTCCTACAACCCGAATAGCAATCAAAAAATTTCCCGTAGCTCTTATATATGGAATTTATACTACTATTTGATACACGAACAAATTTTGGCTCTTACTCAGGTAGTAAGAATCTTCCTCCAATCCTATGTATGTGACAATTAATAGTCACTAAATATTTTTAGTGAATTTTCTTTTAACATTTTCAGCGATAATTATTAGTAGTAGTTTTTTAACGTTACTAAATAAAAGTCACTAGAAACATTTAGAGACAATTGATTGTCAGTAGGAGGAAGATTTCTCCAACTGGGATAGCAATCAAAATTTTTTTTTTTGCTTGATTAACTGTGAGATTCAAACTGCAAAATAACTCTGGAAATGCTTAAAGTAATGGTGCATGTTTTCCAGATTTTGATTAAGACTACTGAGGTGCATTTGTAAATCATTTGTTGCTTTAGAAGGACCAAAACACAAGTTCGGATATGACAGGTTACCCAAGTAGAGTACAATCCTTATTCTCAACTTCATCAAAGATACTTAAAATTTGCAACACAAGTTATTCTCTGTACAAAATTTGATCTGTCGGCACATAATGTAAGGGAGTCATGAAAGCCGTGAATATGTCCCTAAGAAGACAAGCTTGTTATTCCATTAGCGACCAATCAATTTTTCGCTAGGACAAGACACTTTTAAGTGACCAAAATTTACCTCTGAAGAGCTGTCACATTGACGGATCAATACAAGATTGGTGTAAGAATATTTAGACAGGGACATGCTTGGTGAGAATTCTCTTACTTTGACTTCAACAAGTTGGATCAACATCAAGGATAAGCCTTAATGATGGTTAATGATCGTGATAAATTTTGCTTAATTAATATGATACAACGCGTCAAAACCTTGTTTAATTGGGTCACATTGTTGACAGAAGGAATGCATCATTGAAATTGGTCCCCTACTCATCCTGAATAAAGCAACCTACTTCTTAAATTTTACGTACAAGACACAGATGCCCCATAAGGTCTCTAGCTCCCTTCATATATTGCCTGTTAAAAACAAGTATTTTTTTCTGTGTCTGAATTCTTTCCATATTATCAAGCAAACTTTGAGGACAGGATTTCAGTAGAATAACACTAAAATTTGAGGCAAATTAGCACCATGCCAGGATTTGAACGGGTTAAGACGTTAAGGTCTGCATGTCTTAAGAACAAATAAGTACATACTGCTGTTTAACGCTTACACTCCTTCTCTTACCATCAACGAAAAAATTGTCATCACATGCCATCAAGGATTGCAGCTAAAAAATTTAGCGACAAAATTAAAATGTAAGTGAATACTACCGTCAGAGCATCCTAAGTTTTCTTAATTTCTTGGTTTTGGAATACAATCTTATGTCAGTAAAACACTAGTTGTAGTATGATGATGATAGTGGTGACAAAGAAGGGCTAAATGGAGACAATTTGGAGATGGAAAGAGCTAGCTAGCTTGTGGCAATCCAATAGGGTTACTGCAGGACTCATGTGAGCTGCATGGCTAGTCCAAGGTGTTCATAGGCTTCCAATTCTACCTTTTCACATTCAACCGAAAGTAAGATGACCATTTTTGTTCATACCATGAGGAAGATCATATGCAGAGGCAGTAGAAGTTGGACCACATTAGTGCGTACACCTCCGACCTAGTAATCGGAACATGTTACATGGATCTTGTTTAAATTGTTCTTTGGGTAAGACAATGAGTCAAAATGCAAACTATTAATTGGGCTGTCTTTGAAAAGAGTTCTTTTTAAGCTAATTTTGATGTTAGTTATTAGTACAAACTTTGTAAAGCTTTTCTCGTAGCGATACAAGTATATTAAGGAATTTTTACACGCTTGTATGCTTGTTCACACTTCATTGATCGCTAAAAAGTATAACGAATTGTTTCTATTGGACTTTTTAGTTACAAATTAGGGTGTTGACGAGCATCATAATATGGTCTTGAAATAAACATTCCCTTTCTTCATAAGTTCAATAAAAACAAAAAATTAAAAAAACTTTGTTTAAGTATAGGTTTAGGCACTTTTTCTGTTTCTTGCGATTCTTTCAGCATATGTTGTTCATGGAGTTCATAGGTGTTTTATTGTACTGTTTTATTGTTATTTTACAAATGGAGTTCTTCAACGTGAAAAATCCTTTTACCGAAGCAAAATTTTTTACAACCCAAAAGAAAGATGTTGAAGCAAAATAGGCATGCGTTAGCGAAATGGTTAAATTAATGACCTAATTACACTCTTACAGTCTTAGTATTCTTCCAAGAGACATTGACACGAGTAAAAATCGTCATCCTGTGCTCAGCTACCATATTAGAGAGATAATAGATAGTTAAGTATCCACCATCAAGATAGGTCAAATATACAGGATCAGCCAAACTCAACCGAAAAACTTAAAGCCGAGAGGACTTGGTCTATCCGTGTACATATGCACAATATACTTTTCACACTTACTCGAGATGATAGAGGATCAAGTAACTCTAACATGCACATCAACATATACAACGTATTCAACCAAAATCATTTCTCTGACAAAGACAGATGATGACAAATTGCTTAAATAAGATCATAAAGGCTTGTTAAGTTTAGTTTTAAGCAATTAATGACAATTACCACCTAACTCGAGTTTTGCTTTGTCCGAAAGGTGCGGGTGTTATGACTGTTTGTCAAGTGAATCCAGTAACTTGTTCTCCTTCAACTGTGAGCAGTTAAAATATCTGAAGAACGCAGCTGTAAATTACTGTTAGCTATCCAATTAATCCAACTCTTTTGTTTGATCAAATTTCATCCTGATCTGTGCTACGTGGAATCCAACCTCTGAAAATTCTTTATACTTGACAAAAGATTATGCGATTTCTCTCGGTTGAGGTTTCTTTTTATCGTTTAAAGAACTTGTTAGTGTCACATATTGGTCAAGCGAATCAACATCAAGCTATCCCAGCTATTCATTTCATGGTCTCGAACGTTTAGTTAGTACCATTTAGGACTATTGAATTAAAAGGACCGATGTGATAAAATGAGAACAGCTATTGAAGGTACAGCAAAAGGCTGTAAGACAAGTATTCCGATCATTGTGCAATGTCCTAATTAATCTCGATAAAAGCCAATTAGAATGGGTTATGTCGTCCATGCGGGTACGATTTTACAACAAACAATCGCCGAATGCTTATCTTTACGGGCGGTTTTAACTTCAAAATTTCTTTAGGGTAATTATCTTCTGGTGGGGGTCTGTCAATGCACTTTATGGATAAAATTCAAATGTTTAAGTGCTAAATGATATTTTTCAATAGTTTTGGGGGTATCAAATTAAAGTATATTTCACCCTCTATTTTTGCTGTTAAAAATCTTTAGCGACGATTTATCCCATAGAAGCAGCTATATATGAGAGGCTTACTAAATCAGATGAAGCAAATTATATTTTCATGAGAAGTGATTGAGCAAAAAAGGTCATAGGAGAAGCCTAAGGTCTGTGCCCAATATGATAGATTGAAACATGTATAACAAGTAGATCAAACGTATGATATCAAAGATATATTGACGCAATCCCGAATTCGCCTGTTCGTTGTTCATATGAACTCGAATCAGACGATATCATCAAGGTTGGAAAGCTTTCGAGGAGAGTGCAAAACTGGATGCCCATCGCGTGAGTGAGGGAGCATAATTATTAAGACATCACAACCAGTAATTCAAGTCACTTTGCCTTAAAAGACCATACATTCGGATTTCATGGTAAAATAACTATAAAGCAACGCAGGAAACTATTTTTTCTGAAGCCACATTTTATTCTTTGCTTCAGAAAGAAATCATATAGAGGAGCCAGTTATGCTTGTGATGGAAGAAAGAGAAGAAAACAAAAATCTTTGACTTGCTGTTGCACATGCACCATTTAATAGCACCAGACTCATTTGCTTTATTTGTTGAGCCATCACTGGACAGTAGCCATTGCTGAGTTTGTTTTTTCCAAACTTTTGGAGGAATCAACGAAAGTACATGAGAGATGTGGCTGAGGAATCCTCTGTCTTCTCTTGAGAGATGATAGGCTTTGGTATGGGTCATTGTCAACCTCAGTTTAAAGGGTTACGTTGTTGTTCATGAATGGAACTGGACATGCAACATGCCTAAAGATCATCCAGAACATAGTCCATTGGCTACAAAAGAGGCTTAGCCCCCTTAAACCAAAGTTAACAACATAACTGTGGCGTCTTCTCTAGCTATACGTATCAAAGAAGACCAGTTTAGCCATTGTCAGAAAGAGAAAAGAGGGCTGGGTATAAGAAGATGTAAATGCCTTGGAACCAGAATTTTGGTACAGAAAGTTTAGCAAGAAACAACATTATTAGCTTTAGGTTCAATTTCTTTTTACTGATGCTATTATGCTATCAGCTCAAGCTCAAGCTCAAGTCAATGTCGTATGGCGTGTGAACTCGACTACGTTGATCAAGTTCAAACGACCGGGCAAGCGAAATGTAATACGAACAGTAATAAGTGACTAATGAATCTAATCAGAAGGCAAAGCTCAAAGCTAACATGATATTTGGATTCCAAGTCTTTTCATTGACAGGTAGGAAATAATGGTCATAATAGATCAATTAGTTGCTAAAATAGTGGGGACAATGATAATCTTATCACTAATCCAAGTCAGGTACAAATTATGAAGAAAATGGAAAAATGAAAAACTTCTTTTGTGAAGAAAGATGATGAAGCAGATGTATAAAGAAGGCAAAAGCAATTGGCATGCATTAATAGAACACAAACCCCACTTGCCCCTGAAAACTGCCTTTCTTCTCTTCAGGGCAATCCAATGAGAGAAAGTCTTCCTTTTCACTCAGATTTGAAGAAAGTATAACTTCTGATTCCATTCCTTCACTTGGTGTTCCCATACTTCACAGCTTTTGCTGGCATCTTGATTTCTTTCCTCAATAAGTTGCAAAATCCACACACCTTAGACACCGTTCATCTTTACGATCGTGAGCACGTAGTCCATGCAGCGTGCATAACGTCAAAACTTTAACGGATCGAGATACTCCCCTCGGATGCTTAAAGTATGCCCTCAGCTTTGAAGTCGACCTTGGAACCATTTCTTCCCTGAGGTCTATTTCAAACTTGTTTCTTTTTTAAAGGGAAAAAATAACCATCTTCAACTTTTTTTTTTGCCATTTGTTCTTTATCGGGCTGCTTTGAGCTATAATGATTAGGTGACTCAATGTCATCAGGCCACGATTATGGAAATTTGTGCTCCTTATATACCAGAAATTATGATTGTTTCATTCAGCTTCACCGAATAGATTTTTTAGTTTCTACTTCTTAACCACTCATGTCACTCGAGTGGGCTTAAGAAACAAAATTAGGTATTCTGAAGCCAAGAAATAACTCCTTTGATTATTGAGCCGTAGTAAAAGGTTTATCATACAGGAAAGGGTAAATTACACTAAAACCTCCTGAGGTTTTACGTAATTACACTCCACTACTGCTATCTTTAAAAATTACACTTCGCTCAAAAAATAACTTTTTCTCTTACGGTGTTAACGGTGCAATGCAAAAAGACATGAATACCCTCAGACGGTTTTGTTGGGATTTTGGAGGGAAAACCTGTTCTTGGGAATTGGAGGGAAACTTCTTCTCGGGAAGGAGGAAAAACACGTTGGCAGAGAGGGAGGTAGGTAGGGGGTCACTGTGCGATCGAGGGAAGGGAAGCCTAGAAAAAAATTAGAGCCAAACATTTCACAACACCTAATCTCATAAAAAAGACGACGCCAACCACTTCCGGTGTACCTGTGTTGCGGGACGACGCCAACCACTTCCGGTGTACCTGTGTTGCGGGACGACATAACCACTTCTGGTGTACCTGTGCTACGGGACGACGCAACCACTTCTGGCTCTCTGCTTGAAGGTACGTTTTCCTACCTCCTTCATGTCTTTCACGTTTTACTCGTTATTTTCCATTTCTGATCTTTCTTCTTTTGCATGATTTTCGTAGTTGATAGCATAATGTAACCCGTAATTGGACCCTGATTTAGGCCCTAATTCATGTAGACACATTTTGAACCCTAATTGGACCATAATTGAACCGTAATGTAGCCAATTGAACCCTAATTGAACCGTAATGTAGCCAATTAACCCTAATTGAACCTTAATTGGACCCTAATTGAACCGTAATTGAACCAATTGAACTCTAATTGAACAAATTGAACCCTAATTGAACCGTAATTGAACCAATTGAACTCTAATTAAACCATAATTGAATCGTAATGTAACTAATTGAACCCTAATTAAACCAATTGAACTCTAATTGAACAAATTAAATTCTAATTGGACCCTAATTGAACCCTAATTGAACCAATTGAACTCTAATTAAACAAATTGAACCCTAATTGGACCCTAATTGAACAAATTGAACCCTAATTGAACCAATTGAACTAATTGGACCCTAATTGAACTCTAATTAAACCAATTGAACTCTAATTGAACCCTAATTGAACAAATTGAACCCTAATTGAACCAATTGAACTCTAATTGAACAAATTGAACCCTAATTGGACCCTAATTAAACTAATTGAACCCTAAATTGAACCATATGAACCCTAATTGAACCAATTGAATATCCTAATTCACTTAGCCCCAGCTGATGAACCTTAAATTGAATGCCCTAATTGTAGCCCTAATTTAACCCCCTAATTCTTTTTCCTTGTACTACAGAATGGGCACTGAAAGGATATATGAACTGAGGGTCCACTACTGTAACATTGTTGATAGCATAGCTGATGTGGATCCTGACAGATACAGCTATATGGATCTGCTTACCGATGTAAATGATCTTATGTTGAAAGACCTCCCATCTAGTTTAGGTATAGTTATTGCCCTATACTATACTTTGCCTGGAACCAATGTCAGGGAAGAAATAACATCTGATAATTCCTTACTTGACATGTTTGCGATGTATGAGAATTCAGAGGAGATTCATGTGTTCTTAGAAACTGGTGGGGCAGAACCTACAGTAGTTAGTTATCCAGAACCAAATGTAGAGGCAGTTAGAAATGACAGTAGACCTGGGACTAGTAGGGCACCTGAGAGTGAGAGTGAGAGTGATAGTGAAGATGGTAGTGATGAGGAGTTGCACCACACTAATGATGATTCTGATTCTGAGGATAATGATTGGGAAGTAAGGGAAGAATTAAGTGAGACTGATGAAGATGCAAGTGATGAAGAGCCTGTGACAGAAGATGATCAATTAAGTGAAGATGAGTTGTCCAACTGTGATGATGAAGATGAAAACCCTATGTACAAGAGTGATGATAACTTGGATGTTGAAGCAGTAAATGTAGACAAATATATGAGGGGAAAGCTATTTGAACATAGGCCAGGTGAAACTATTGAACTGTACAAGGGTTTGTTGTTTGAAGATGTCAATCATTTTAGGAATACTCTCAGGGATTATTGTATTCAGACTGGGTTTAAGCTGGTCAGAGATAGGAATGAAAAAAATAGGGTTGCTGCCCACTGTGGCAATCCAGGATGTAGTTGGAGGATATTTGCATCACCTATTCCTGATGGGAAAACTTACAAAATCAAGAGCTTAGGTCCTGAACATTCTTGTGTAATGGGCAATACTAACAAGGAGGCCAATTCCACTTGGATTGCACAGAAGCTGCTTGGGCACATTAGGGGAAATCCTGATATTACCATAGATGGGCTGCAAGAGCTTTTGCTAGAAAACTATGGTGTAGAGGCCCATAGAATGCAGCTGTACAGGGCAAAAAAAAAGGCACTAGAAAAGATTGAGGGTCTCATGCTGAGTCATATAAGAAGCTGTGGATGTATGGGCATGAGGTGATGAAGACTAACCCTGGGAGCTTGTTCAAGCTTGAAACTCAAAGAGTTCAACCTAACCTGGATTTGCCTCACTTCCATAGGCTGTTCTTTTCATTTGCAGCTGTGCAAAATGGCTTTAAGGATGGTTGTAGGCCATTTCTTGCAGTTGATGGATGCCATCTTAAAGGGCCTTATGGAGGTGTATTATTGTCTGCTATGGGCCTAGATGGGAACAATGGGTTATTCCCTATGGGATTTGCTGTTGTTGAGAGTGAGAATACACAGAGTTGGAGGTTTTTCCTACATCACCTTTATACCATCATAGGTGATGGTCTTGATCCAAAGCCATGGGTGATCATGTCTGATGGACAAAAGGGTATTGAGATTGCCGTAGCAGACATTATACCACATGCAACTCATAGAAGGTGTTGTAGGCATCTTTTCTGTAATTTTAGGTCTAGATACCCTGGCATGAAGCTTAAAAGCTATTTTTGGTCTGCTGCCAAGGCATACAATGTGGATGACTTTAAGCTAGCTATGAGACAGATGGAAGACTTGTCATTAGAAGCAGCTGAGTGGTTAAAAGGTCATAAAGTAGAGAGCTGGGCCAGGTATACATTTGACCCTGCTGTTAAGAATGAGCAGGTAACCAGTAATGTGGTGGAGTCCTTCAACAACTGGCTAGGGAAATTGAGGGGAAAACCTGTGCTATCCATGATTGATCACATTAGAACTAGGCTGATGGTAAAGGTACATGAAAGGTTTGAAAAGGCTGCTTCTTGGGAAGAAGTAGTAACTCCAAGGATAATGAAGAAATGCAAACTGGCAGTTGCTGAATCTAGGTGCTGTAAAATAGTCATGAGTGCTGGGGGTACAGAGTTTGAGGTATCTGACCTTGGGAAGGTGCATGTTGTGAACTTAGTGAGGAGAAGTTGTTGTTGTAGGGTTTGGGATCTTACAGGCATACCTTGCAAGCATGCAGCAGCATGCATCAACACCAGGAGATTGAATGTGGTTGATTTTGTGGATAAGTGCTACAGCAAGGATACTTATTTGAAAGCTTATGGTCATGTTATGCACCCACTGCATGATGAGACCCACTGGGAGCCAGCTTCAGGGGATCCTTTGCAACCTCCCCCTTTTAGGAGGTTGCCTGGAAGGCCAAGAAAGGAAAGGAAGAGGGCAGCTGATGAACCTTCTAGGGAAGGAAAAAGGTCATGCACTCTGAAGTGTGGAAATTGTAAGCAATTTGGGCATAATAAAAGGACCTGCCAACGGGCACCAGTAGGAAGCAATAGAAATGCCAATGCTGCAAGACCAATGAGGGGTGGGAGGCAAGGTAGGGGCAGTCAAGGTAGGGGCAGTCAAGGTAAGGGCAGTCAAGGTAGGGGCAATCAAGGTAGGGGCAATCAAGGCAGAGGCAGTGAAGCTGGGTGCAGTCAGATTAGGTGCAGCCAAATCAGCATGAATGAACAGGTAACCTCTGATTTCTTTTAGTTGTTTTTCAGACTTTAACTTATTATTTTTGTCCTCAAGTTTTCCCAATCTATTTTTTTTAATAGGGAGGACCTGAGGTGGTGGCTCAAACCCAGGAGTCACAGCCTTAAAGCTGCAGAGAAGGGTTTGTAGATATGAAATGACTTTTGTGAAGCTGTGAATGAAGATTATTTTGTGAAGCTAGTTGAAGATAGATTGAAGACTATTTTGTGAAGCTATGAATGATGATTATTTTGTAAAGCTAGTTGAAGATAGATTGAAGATTATTTTGTGAAGCTAACTGAAGATAATGTGAAGATTATTTTGGGAAGCTGAATGAAGAAACTGTGAATACCTTGTGACTGCATACAAGTTTTTGAAGTTAAAGTTCAAGGAATATGTTAGCTTTAGGTCCCGAATATGTTGACAGACAATGTGTACACTTTGTAAAGTTTAGGTTACAGTCAACACATGCACAAGTTTGGATTATGTAAGCTTAGATCTTGGGGATGATGTAAACTGTCTATTTTTGGATAATGAAACCATGGTGGTATTAAATCTCAGTGTTTTTTGTAATTTACCAATTAGTTTGTGTGCACACTGCAGTTTGGTGCAATGTGTTTGTGCGTTTGATTTGTTGCACTTGGTTGTCTTCATTTGGTCTGTTGCAGTGAGTTTATACAGTGTGTTGCAGTACAACAGTGGGTTGCACTGTGTTGGTGCATACTGCTGTGGTGGTGCATTTTATTTATGGAGTTGGTTGCAATATGTTAGTTGCAATATGTTGGTGATACCCTGGCATGATTTGGTGCAGGTTCATAGTGTGCACACTTAGTTCAGTGTCCCAAATATGTTGACAGTTGTTTTGAGCAATTTGTTTGTTCACTAGTTTTGAGTAGGGTGGGTGTTTGATCATGTCCTGATTTGCTGTTTTTGCTGAAATGTCACTCCAATCCAACCATCCATGCATCATATTCATCCACAGCATGTCATGTGCAAAAATAGTTACTTTTAAAATTACACAGAACTCCCATGAGGTTTGCATTAATTACACTGAGCTCCCATGACTTTAAGATCAGAGAAGGCCATACAGAGAGAACCCTAGAAAATCACATTCATTCACCTTCTTCATAAAAAGTCATTACAAAATATTACAAAAGAGCTCTGGAAAGGAAAATGAAGCCCACATTACTTGCAGTACATAAACACACACCCAAATTCCTCATTTGCGGACAACAAAAATCATCACCATAATACACATCCATGAGGAAATTAGAGAAAAAATAACCAACAACTTCAGCTTTGCCTGATTAGCTTCAATCAATTGTAATTTTTGACCGGCTACAACTCCATTTCCATCGAAAAAGTGCATCTTTGCCTCTTCATTGATCTCGGGCCTTTGAATCTCTTGAAAAACTCAGATGAGCATTTCATTAACCTTCCACTTGGCTTCATTGTTGCTCTATCAGGTGTGCACCAGCTGAACATTCTACATCCACCACTTGCACAAGAGAAGAATAACTTACCTTTACTTGGCTTCTCATCAGATTCAACAATCCTCAAGTTTGCCCTCTTTCTACACCAACAATTCTTGTACCTAAACCTTAGATCCAACCACTCTTCACTACTTTCTGACCAAGACATTGTTATCCCTTAAATTGATGGGTCTGATTTTACTTTGGGAATAAGGGTGCACGAGGAGAAGGTGGAGGGAGGGAAGAAGCAGCTGTGGAGTTGGCTGCAATTTTGTAAAACACAACACTACAAGAAAACCACACAAGTGAGTAAAGGACAAAGGGGGGGTATTTTGGGTATGAAAATTGTATAAATGAGTGTGTCAGGGAATCTTTTCACGGAATTGGACGGGCCGTTAAATGTGTGTAGTTGTGTATAATGCGGGTACAAACCTCGGGGGGGGGGGGGGGGGCGGAGTGTAATTTTTAAAGATAGCGGTAGTGGAGTGTAATTACGTAAAACCTCAGGGGGTTTTAGTGTAATTTACCCTACAGGAAGCCACCCCTCCACTCCACCCACACAAGGACAGAGATTACCTGTTGACTAAACTTATGTATTCATTCTGGGTGTTGAGGCTTTTAATTACGCCAAAAGCATAGACCCTGAGTATTTGGAAACTTCAAACACCAGGCAAGTAGCAGGTTTCCATCTTCCTGACTCTAAATTTTGGAAAGAGCTGTTTGTGGAGGAAGTTTGGAGTTCAGTAAAAATAACGAGACTGTAGTCCGGAGACTGGTCCTGCACCAGAAACTAAAACCAGCAGTCTAGACAAGCCGAACCGATTAACTGTGAAAGCATGTTGAAGATACCATCCAAGATGATGCTAGAAAATACAAGTCGCTGCCAAACACCAATGTGTAATTCGCTGGGAACTGATGGATTAAATATTAAACTAGTTGTTAACGCTCGAGCAGAAAATTGGCAATATATGAAAGCAATATCGACTACTGCAATGTATCTGTTCAAAAAATCACATACTAAACCATGAATAGTTCAACAAAGCTACCTGAGAAAACGTCAAGTATGGCATGCATACACGCTGATACTTGCAGTTCTGAATTAAGTTGTAATCCTTTTTGTTCAGGTTGTTGGAGGCTCAAAGTACTTAATAAGTCGGTATTGCTCTTCATGCCATGCTTCTTTGGAGCTAAAAGAGCTTGGCCTGCATCAGACGCATCTGAATTGTTTCCAAGATTGACTAAAAGTTGGCCTTCCTTTGTCTAAGAGAAAAATACTTAGATCGAACTCAGGAACTTCAGCAAACTTCGAAATGAATCTGTTTGTTTTAGGGGCAGCAACTTTACAAAGATGCTGATTCCAGTAAAAAATTAGTGGTTAAGAAAGCCTAGCACTTCCAATATAGTTTCAGTAGGACGGTACGTGACTTGTGCTGCAACTGCTACTGCAAATCTACGACCACAGCCTCATGTAATGGAAGATAACTAGCATCTTGGAGTGTAGCAACTAGAGAACCCTAAGCAGATTACTACCTATATAGTCTATAAGTGTTATGAAAATGAAATCATTAACAACCAAGTGTTTCTTTTGTATCTTCAAGAAGACGAGGTAATACAAGGCATCAAGGACTAAATTGCAAATCATTAATCAATTAGAGAATGCAGGTGAATCACAAAATAGCTATTTAAGCTCAAGCAGCCATACTAATTAAACTTCACACTCTTGTTCACAAAAAAGCACATCCATTACACATACACGAAGCTTCACATGAACATACATCAAAATAGTGCACTTTGAACTATGTATTTCGAGACTTTTGTAAGGATCTATCTATATGTAAACTAAAAAACCATATTTCAACCAATCATACGCCTTCAACTTTTCTAATCATAAATATTCAAGCATCACCTTTTCATATCCAACTACAAGATCCACATCTTAACCGACTTCAGTGAAACTTGTTTGGTGCTTCAAGATGGATCCTTCAACAAAATTCTATATCCAGAGCAATCTCCAAAATCGTGAAAGACAACAAGCTGTTGAACTTCTATAACTAGACCGCGAAAAAGTAGCCAAGCATTTTAATCAATATAGGAAATATCCTCTCCCTTCAGTCTCTTCAACTTTTTACCCCATCAAATCTATTCAAATGCAGTGATGGATATAGATAATTGGGATCAACTGGATAAAGATCAGAATCAGCATTCCTCCTTGTTACCACTTTTGAGAGTGGGCTTAATTTCCTGTGGAATTGAGGACTCTCTAATAGATTGCCAGGCTTATTGTAAGGAAAATAACTGGGAGATCTCTGCTTAGCCTTAATTGACTGCGTGAGATTCATGTAGCTTGGTTTTGTAAGATATCCCTCAGTTAAACACTTGCTAGACCCCGGAGTTCCACTAGTGGACGTTGACGAATTTGATGTGGTGCTTCCATCAGTGAGAAACTCAGAGCATGGGTCAGAAGATGAGCGAGTAATATGACCACTTGTAGGGGGTCTTGCAACAATCTTGGTTGAAATGTTGTTTCGTCGGACTTTCACTGAACTGTGTTCAAAAGAATTTGAACAAGACCTAACAGTGTAACCTTCATTTTTCGTGGAAACTGGGGTACTCTCCGATGGGTCTGTATGGAGTTCTTCCAACAACCTGCCGTCCCATGACTTTGCCGTCATCCAACCTTCTAACCAGCTCCATCCTGAGCTGTTCTTATCTAGCTTGTAAGGGGTTGCTGCCTTGTCTTTTCTTGAATTTAATCTGGGGTTTGTTCTCAGTTGCTGGAAGTAGGTATCACATTATAATACAAAACATTAAATAAGGAGAAAACAGACAATATCTATAGCGGTTGGTGCATGATAAAATCCCAGTTACCTTTTGAGAAAGGGAGTATGCAATTGCTCTCTCCCTCTTGATGGCTCCTTCTTGCTTCATTTGTAGCTTGGCTCTCACTTCCTCCACTGTTCCATGGCTAGCACACCATCCACCCTGTCAAATGCCAAGGCCAACAGGATTCATATACACGCTTCCACCATATGATAGCATGACTTAACATTAATTAAGAGTCAATCATATTCATACCTCAGCCTGCTTAACGGGATCAGAGTCGTCGTGATGTTCATTTACAGACTGCCCTTCCGAGGAAGCCCGGAAACACTGAGCCCTGACTCGAGCCTGGACTCGGACAAGAGCCTGCATGCACTTTAGTGTCACGTCGGCCTGCTTTCTGACCAGCCGGCCGCGAACTATTGCCTGAAGCCTCACCAATGCTTTCAAGGCCCTCAAAGCCTGCCTCGCCTTCAATAATCAGAACAAATTGCAAAATGTGCAAAAGGTCATTTCAACAATATGGTGACTACTAATGACATTGTTAACAGAACCGACATGCTTCTTAGCTCAAACTCTACAATGTTTAAGTACCATTTTTGGCCCATTGTGACAGTTTCTCATGCACTATATATCAGCATGTTCTTCCCCGGGTTTATTTTCGTATTCCAAACGGTAAAGAAAGGCATCACTATGCTAAGACAAACACCCACTGGAAAGAAGGCATCATTTTCCTGACGAACAAACTGGAATGGCGGCTCCAACACAGAGAAAGTTTCTTTTGCAAAACCGGCCAAATTGGACATTTGGTCAAACCCTATCATTTCTAACATCTTATTGCGTAAGTGAACTTAAAGAAGAACTACAGATCAACTACTTATTGTCTGACAAATTAACCTAGGACACAAAACCAATGACTTGGACCGATGTTTACATGTTCAGATTCTATTGTTAAAAAACGTTGAAGTCAAAGGGGCAAAACAGAGGGCATACTTCTCCTAGAGATGAGACGGATTAACCTTTCAACGTACATTTCCGATCAATACAGCACAGAGATTACATAAAGGGCGTGTTATATAGAAACTGAAAAGGCAGAGAAACCCGAGTACCAGAAAAGCCCGAAACACGGTCTGAATCCGGATTGCAGCCCATTCTTGCTTCAACACTTTGATATCTCTAGCCGGCGCCCGAACCACTTTGGCCGTAGCGCCATCAACCACGTGCGACGAATTCGCCGATTCGGATTCGGACAATCGGCCCCCTTTAACGCCCTTGGACGACGGCGTAAGAGCCCCCCGTGAGAAGAACTCCTCCACAAGCACCACCTCTTCCCCTTGCCACCCACCTCCTAAAAAAGCAATAAAAGCTTCAGAAAACACCCGACACAGCTAAAAACGAAAACAAAGTGAAGCAGATATGTCGGCTTACGTTGTTGCTTGTTGGAGCTTTCTTCAGACCAATTAACGACCTAATCCACTTCCCTGAAGCACCCATCAGAGGACAACTGTGTGTTCAGCTGCCTGAACAGAGCTTTGTTTTAAGCTTGAGGTCTCTGTTTTTTCTTCTGCCTGTTTGTAAGGAAACACAAAACCAACATATCTAGAGAGAGAGAGATTAGGATTAGGGGGTTGTTTGGTGTATTAGAGGAGGCGTTTAACATTAAATGCGGGTTTTCGGGGGGGGGGGGGGGCTGTCGTTTGAATTTTGAAATTTAAAGATAGGAAAGGGAAAGTTGCAACGGATATGAGAAATACCTTTTTGTATGCCCCTTTTCAATTCTCTTCCATACGACGTAGTTTGGGGCTTTAGATGGTCGAAGACTCAAAGGCAGTAGTGCTACTCAGGGCCCAGCTGGGCTTAAAGGGCCGGGGATGGGCTGGGCTTGGGCCCGCGGCTTACAGGACTGGGTCCCCCTTTTGGTATGAGATAATATCTTACATAATCACAAATTGCCAAATTTTAATACGTTCTTGTTGTATGGGGGAAAGTTTTTTTTATAGCATGAACATAAACAACGAAATTTTGATCAAATTATTAATAACATTTTTATGATTTTGTTAATTTGTTAATGGTACTTTTGTCATTCAAACCTACGTCGTTTTGGGATTTGATGATCGTGGAGGTCATAGCATGCTAGGGAAGATTGCAGGGCTTAGCCCTACCTTTTCTAGTTTATCAATAGAATATCTCCTTTCTCGTAGTAAAGAGCAAATAGGAATTAAGGAAAATTCAAAAAAACTTTGTGAAGAAAGTCGAGACCAAATTGTGTGTGACATGGAAAAGCACATTCATAAACTCTCGATGAAGAAATGAAGGAGACTATAGTGGCATCCTAATGATAGAGGGTTTCTATTCTATATGTAGCGTTTGTGTGTGTATGTGTGTCATGGTGGCTGGGGAAGGGGACGATGCATGTGGCAATGTTTGGTTTGAATTACAGTGGTGTTGGATTGGGTTTGGCAGGTTGGTCTGTGTTATGTGTGTGACGCATGTATGTGTGTTTTTGTATGTGTCGTGTAGTGACTGACGAAGGCGACGGTGCATGTGGCAGTATAGGGCTTAGTGCGCGGCGATGTGTGGCAATGTTGGGTTAGGTTCAGCGAGTTAGGTGGCAGTGATGGGTTTGTAGCCGAGAAAGTGGGCAATGGCCGGTGGCCTGGGAAAGGGGCGGTGGATGTCAGTGAAAAAATTGATTTTTTGTTCTAATTACAAGTACATTGATGTTCTTGCCCTTGACAATTTAGGAGCAAATTTAGGGATTTAGAAGGACATACTTAATTACCAATGGCAAAATTAAAACCCAGACTCAGAGATATAAAAAATTAAAAATATGAGTTCTCAAGTGAGATTTACGTGCTCTTTTGGAATACTTAAGCGTACTTAACCCTAATGTTTAAAGAAAAGAAAATTCCCCTCGAACTAATCTGTATTATGTTCGTCATTGGTATTTTCTTTCTCTTTTTTGTCTTTTTCACCTCTCTTTTCTTGGCCGCCAACATTATCTGTCAGTTCCATCTAAAAACCAACCAAAGGTGAACGCAGTCCATGCTAATGGCAGAGGGATCTGATGCCATTGGCATGGACTCCGCCAGGGCTTGACAAGAAAAGGTGAACGTAGACCGGGCAGTTCACAACTTGATTCGAGATCACTGTTGACGATGGAAAGAGGGGTTTTAATATGTCTTTCACCAATTCAAACAGCAGGGATGCAAGATTGTGGGCACTTTTGAAGGGTTCAAAATTTTCTTGGGAACTCTGGAGGAACTAAAGGCAATGAATGAACGGGCTCTTTTAGATCCCATTCGGAATGTCATTCTATCAAAACAACCGTCTTTAGCCAAAACTAGGAAGGCCAACTTTGTTTTGTTTGGTGTGAAGTGAATCTTGTGGCTGATGGTTCAGTTATGGAAGGACTGAGAATCCTACTAGTGTCCTTTATGTTTTGAGCTTCCAGGGAAGGTTTTAGAGTAGGATGCTACGTGCATTTGTTGCCCTCGGATGGCTGCGGCTTAGGTGGTTACTAGTTTTTCTTTGTACCAAACCCATCCCCCCCTCCCTAAAACCAATCAATTTTTGCCCAAAAAAATGAACTTAATGGTTCTAAAGCACCACTCCTAAGAAACATCAAGCACATATAGGGCCTTAAAGGTTGCGTGAAACCACAAAACCCTAAAAGATAGGGCGCGAAGGGCCGGAGATTGGGAACTACAATTTGGAGCAGCATATCAGTGCCAACAGTGGCAGCTAAGGGTGGAAATAAATGGTGGATGATGGTGGGAGTGGGAATGGGTAGTTATTGGCATATTGGGGAGTTGGTAACAACAGTGGCCAGGGGAGGTAATAACGCGTTGACTAGGAAATATGGTCACGATGGTGGTTAGGAGAGGTGGTAACAACGGTGGTTGGGAGATGTGTTAAAGGCGACGATGGGAAGGTTAAGGGTCAGGACGTGATAGCAAGTCGGGCAAAGAGAAAGGGAAAAGAAGTGAGAGAAATAGAAATAAATTGGGATCAAATTTTTTATAAGTATTGAATTACTAAATGACCATATTATAAAGCCCTTCCAGCACAGATGTAAAGAATATTCTAGAGTGTCTATGTCTCAAAAGACTTCAGAATTGTACATAATTGTGTAGATTACAATGGAGTATTCTAAATATAGGTGGAATTGTATAAGAACTTAGAGATTGTTAAAGAATACTCAGGAAAATAAACTATAGCTATAAGATGGAGTCGATCTAGTCCGTCCATTGAGGAGGTGGATGCCTATAAATAAGTAAGAGTCAATTCTATAATACATCCAAGTCCTCATTCAAGTCTTTGTATTATATACTAACAATCTTCTCTTTTAGCCAACTTTGCCTTAGTGTGTGTGAGTTTAATAGACGAGAGGGTTTGTGAGCTGCACACTGAGAGGGAGACAACAGGTGAAGTGAAAGGCGCTTTATCTTCAAAATGTAAACTTTTTTGCTACGGTATGAAGAAAGTCTTGTACAAGGTGAATATTAGTTCAAGAAAAGGTGATTCAAGTGCCTTTGTGAACGTTGGTCTGCGTAACATCTTACTTAAGAAACAATTGCTCTCAACTCTTCATGCTTGAGGGCATCACTGAAAATTCTATAACATCCTTCCAACCAGATACAGAGCTCATAGTATCAGTTGAGGAATCATATTGATTCATTGTCCAAATATAATCATGATTTGAGAAAATGCTGGTTCCAGTGCCTTTTCTCGATCTGTGGTGAAATTAGACCTGGCAAAATATTGCCCGAACCCGCGGGTCTACCCGTACCCGCTCAAAAAAGCCGGGTACGGGTACATATAAAGAGGACCCGCTGAAATCAGACCCGTACCCGAACCGACCCGTAATTTCAGGGTCGGTTCGGATCGGATACGGGTAATCCGAATTTACCCGAATTTTCTACTATATAAATGGATTTAAGGTTTCATCTCACTTCACTCATTTTCTCTCCAGTCGCCACTCTCTCTTTCTCTATCTCTCGCTCTCTCTCACTCTACCGCGGGTAATACCATAGTGCACAAGATCCACGCCTCCGCCGCCGTATCTCCTCCGTCCGTCGCTGATCCGTGCCACCAATCACCCTTAGTCCACAAGATCCGCTCCTCCGCCGCCGTATCTCCTCCGTCCGTCGCTGATCCGTGCCACCAATCACCCTTAGTCCACAAGATCCGCTCTTCTGCCACCGTATCTCCTCCGTCCGTCGCTGATCCGTGCCACCAATCACCCATAGTCCACAAGATCCGCTCCTCCGCCGCCGTATCTCCTTCGTGTGTCACTGATCCGTACCTCCGCCGCCATCTCTTTCCACCATCCGTCGCAGATCTGTGTTCCGTCGTCTCTTTCCCCTTAGACCATAATAGCAGCTCCGCAGATCTACTATCGCATCAATGCACCTCCGCAAATCAGCCACTTCCACCGCACCGCCGGCCAGTTCCACTGCAGATCTACTACCACCGACGCACATCCTTCTATTTAACTCATTTTGTGATTTGTATGAATTTGTTAAGTATTTTGTTCAGTAGATGTATGAATGGTGGATTATGTTGTAACCTCGGTGGATATTGATGGTGGTTGACTGGTTGTGTAGAGTTGCATATTTTTATTTATTTATTTTTTGGTGCAAGATTTGCATATTATTGTGTAATGAATTTTGATGGAGAAGAAGAATCAGAAACATTGAAGAATGATTTGGCCATAAAATATGGCAAAATAATGTAATTAGAATTTGTTTTATTAAAAGCAAAATTAATTAAAAATTGGCATTTTACCCGCGGGTAATACCCTACCCGCCAGGGTAGGGTACGGATTCTGAAAAAGCCTACCCGGAAAAAATCGGGTAAAATATACCCGACCCGTTTTTACCCGGGCCCGATCGGATTTTACTCGTACCCGCGCGAGTTTACCCGTTTGCCAGGTCTAGGTGAAATAAGCATCTTTCTATTTCCTTGTAATTATTTCTGCCAACTCTTCATCCTTGAGGGCATTAGGGTGGATTTTCATAATGCCACCGCAGCTCCATAAGGATTCCATAACACTAGTTAAGCATTCGTGTTAAATATGTGTCTTACACTCCACAGAACGTGCTTTGCTAAGTTTTTGTGTCTAGTAGTCTAATTACCTCTGCAAGTCAGTCTTGCAACATTCTAATTCTATCTGTTTTTTCTTAGAATATATGGCATCTCTTTCAGCCCTTTTGGCTACGTCCATGGAGTGCTGACCAACCCGGTTGTTAGGAAAAATGTTACAAATAAATGATCTCCTCAACTTCAGTTCCTTCCTGTTAAGTCTGTGCTGATTCTGACATTGCACGGATCTTTTCAAAACACCAATTAGTAGCTCCTTACCCTTAAAATACTGTCAGAGCGCAGTCGTCTAGCCATATTACTTTGGGGTGGTTCCTAAGTGATTACATGCTCTAAATCGTCCATTAAGAAAACAAGAATAACTATTTGAAGTTACGAAACCATTGATGACTCAACTTTAGTCTTAACATGAAGAAACTGCAGAAGACATGCTTCTACAAAAGACATCGTAAGGAAGGAAAATAGAATATGAAAGAAAGAACAACCATAGGAAACATAAAAGAGATTATCTTAAAAGAATCACTAATGAACTGAGATACAAACACTAACTTAAAACTAACTCAACAATCGCGCTACACTCTTTTTACTGGTGTGCTACTTTTATATATAACTACATTAGACACGTAGAATCGTGAAAGAGAATAACAAGGCAAAACATTTCTTATTTCCTACCAACACCTAACCACAGCTGCATGAAAACAGAACAATTTGTACTCTAAGGAATATTATGAAACATCAAGCACAAATAGTCTAAACAGAATCAGTAATGGACATCGATAACGTCTTCAAATCCAAATCCCTAACTAAAAAAATAACTCAAAATTAGAAACGACTTTTGCCAAGCATATCGGCTAATCTTGCTTTGAAAATCCGAACACTCACTCAGAGAGAACTTGTCTCACTAACGGTACTGTGTCTCTATCTTGTTACGACTTGGTTCACTAACTAACAAGGCCTTTTGAGTGAAACTGATGGTAATGCACGTAAGTTGCATGTGAACATTAATGCTTGATTATTATAGAAGAAAGCCATGTTGTTGTTGCTTCGTTTATCCTCAACTTTTTCAGATTTTGTTGTTCTTATAACTATAATTTTTATAACTATAATTTAATGTAGTGAGCAAGAATGATTTAGTACGCAAATAATTAGGTACAAGAATAATTTTGTAACTTGTCATAACACCATCGATATAACATGTGCTATTAGCCTTTGACTCTGTATAGTATATTTTTGTCACTAAAAAGTCCTTTTAGACATACATTCTAGTCTTTAGCTAAATTTCTCAAACTTATTTTCAAAAACACATATGATATGAAATAAAGAACTCAGAAACCTCATAATTTAACACCTAGTGAGTTAGAACAACATAGAACAAAGATACATACTTATTCAGGTACAAAGTAATCATAATGCTATGGAGTGAGCATTTAAAATTTAAGAGATGATTTATATAAACTGAAACCGATGCAAATTCATCGATATAAACAACAAAATGTGTATTTATCAATTATTTGCATTACCAGTTTTCATATATACCACAATTGCCACCTTTTTTAAGAATTGTCTCATAAGTAAGGGTTGGTTTGACAAATTTGTTTTTGGTTTTCTGTTTTTAAAGAGCAGCTTAATTATTTTTTTTTACAAAAACAAGTGGGGAACCCTTTTTTTTTAGTTTTTTTTTTTTTGGTGTTTGGTAACCCTTTTTATTTTGACTTTTTTTTTGGGTGGTTTGCGGTGGCGGTGGTGGGATGTAGCGGTGGTCGACGGTGGTAGTGGCTGGTGGTGGCTGCCGGCCCGGTGGTCACCGGCGGCCGGAGGTGGCTGCCGGCAGTCGCTGGCGGCCGGAGGTGGCTGCTGGCGGTGCCTACCTGTGGTGGTCGCCGGCGACCGGCGGTGGTGGCCTGAGGTGGCTGCCAGCGGTGGGAGGGTGGTGGTCTCCAAAAAAAAAAACCAGTTTTTGGAGTTTTTTTTTTACTCTTCAGTTTAAAAACTGATTTTTTAAATTAGAGAAGGAAAAAAAAATGGTTACCAAACGCACTTTTTTTTTCTAATTTTCAAAACTGAAAAAAAAGAGGAAAAAAAAACCGCGTCGAACGTGGCCTAAGTTTCAGGTACCACATGTTGTCAAATGAGCAAAAAATTTCATAGCTCTTGGTAACTTCACCTTGTGCATTAGATTGTCTTTTTTCTTCTTGTTTTTACTTTTACTTTTACTTTACTTAATGAAGATTAATATCAATATACATTTTTAAAGGTATGGTTGTGCCTTTCTCTCAATAGGGTGGAACTATGACATATATAGATTAACATTAGGAGGACAATGCCTAGTTATGCCACAACAAGTTTCATCCTCACAACGACTGCCACTATTATGTCATAGATGTCTTGTTGATATTCTGTATGCATGCAAGTCATATTTGTAAATAATGTAGACTTGGATTTCCATCCTCTTTAAAAGAAAGTAAAGCTCGTAGGAACGGGCACTGTCGATTTTATATGTTGCATTTTTTTATCCAGCAATATGAAATTGAATATCTACGTTGTACTCCATAGAGCATGTGTGATCTCTTTGTTGAGCTCTACGCTCCCCCCTCCCGCCTCTTCTCATTTCAAGTAATTAAACTGAGACGACTCAGAGGAAGTAATAGCAATGCACGAGTTTGGAATTCATTTGAACATGAGACTCGTTTTAGTAGCTTAAGAATGAGAACTTGTAATAGTTTATGAATTTTAGTATCATTTGGAAATCCATTTTTATTACTTAAATGCATATTTGTCATTAGACTTCCGCTGCAATTACTAAGCATTGGTGGTTAATGCAAGTGCCTTGATTTGAGTTGTATTTTAGAGCTCAGATTATTTTCTTTGAGATTACATTGTTGTAAATGTATTGGATATAAATTACATTTCTTCTAAGCAGGAGTATCATAAAATAGTATGTGAAGTTCTGTCTCCGCGTTGGGGGCGTGACTAGAAGATTGTGATATTCCTTCCACATAGGATGTGAGATAGTTTGTCTTGATCTTAGAAGTACTTATTTGACTAGCCCATTTGAGGGTGACATTGCCCTGTTATATGGTTGTAGACCGAGTCGTTGCAGATGAAACCACAGTCGACTCTCGAAAGCTCGGACAATGCTATCTAGTCGGGTTGCTGATAGTTAAGGAAAATGAAGATAAGCCTGTGTATATATCCCAAATTAAATTAAATCAAGAGAATGGTTTGGGTAACAAAGGGTGAATCAGGTATATCCACATCAAGCGGATGGTTGGGGCAACAAATTAAAGTGTAAACCGGGTATATTCCACGTCAAGAGGATGGTTGGACAACAAGGCGAGATTGAATATATCCTACATTGGCTAGAGAGGAAGATTTGGGCTATCTGTGATTGAGTCTTAGAAAGGACAGTAAGGCATAAGGAAGGGAGATTGCGATATCATACAATGGATATGAGATAGTATAAGATTGCCTTTATAAGACTTAATATGTCGTCTTAGAAGTACATACTTGACTAGCCATTTTGAATGGGCATTCCCCTGTCGTGGGACTATGGACCAGGTCGTTACAATACATGCTACTTTAATTCTTCATTTGTTGCTGAAAAGCTACCAATTATTACTAAAATTCATTTTTCATAACAAAAGATAGTAAAAAAATCATATAAAACGGTGAAGATAGCATTTTTGATGTCATTATTACTATTATTTTTACTAATTTTTTTGTTATCAATTACCATTAGGCATAGAAGTATAGCTTCCCAATAAATATGTCGCCGATCGTTGCCCCTGTGTGCAAGGGACGGGGTGAAAAATAAATCTATAAGTAAAGACAAACATTAAATTTTGGGCAAGACTTTTTACCAAATAAAAGAAAAGTGAGCAATAATTTTAAAACAATCCAAAAAGAAACGATGAGCAATATTTGGAATAGAGGAGGAACTATTAAAATATCTTTTTTCAAATCAAATTTGTAATTAGCAAATATGAATAGCCTTACGTTTCATGCACCATGACATATTTATTATGGCCTAATGTGTTGTCCTGTTTACACCTTTTGTGTTACTACTTACACACTGTTCCACTAGTGTTTCTAGATCAAATGTTCAATATATGTGTATATATCGATAACTCTATAAGATATGGTGTTACTTACTAAGATCCGGTAAGAGTTATAACGAACAAATAAATTGCAATCATTAGACGGATAAAATTCTTAATGAGTATCCAATAAGCTATATGTATTGAAATCATAAATAAATGAAACAAATGGACAGCCAAATGACCTACAAATCTAAGTTCAAGTAAAAACTCAGTACATGCTTCATTCTTTTCGGCTTTATTCTCTAATGTCATACTATCATGATCGATCTATGAAGAAAGGCCTGTTGTAAGCCACAAGAAGTGCTATCAACGAAGCATACAATTGTTGGAAAAATCCCACCAAACTATGTGAGAATGATTAGCCCATCTTCAGAGGAAAAAACTAAAAGATCTTCTTCCAAGTAGAAGAAAAAAAAAATTGAGGATCAAATCTGCTTTGTCAGATGAGGAGATGAGCACTCGGCGACGGCGAAGTGAGACAATAACTATGTAGTTGATGAAGCCTGACGAATAGAGCCCCAAAAATCATGTTAGCGATGATGAAAAGTCTAGATACCAGCAGGAAGCTGCATCCTTGGGCTAGGGAGTCCCATGTTAGCTACCCTAGGAGAAAGGTATACTTTTGGACTTGGTCTTGGTGAAGGAATTGGACAGCAGCTTCCAAAAGATGATGGGATGACCCTGGGTGACAGATTGACCTGTTCAAGTGCCTGAAATTGTAGCTCAGCAGGATACTCCCTCACACAACCTATACGAGGACCAGCTCCAGTAGTCCATTTGGATGATAGCCGTTTACGCAGCTCAAATGCCGGTGCTTTGGCATGGTGACCGTTTTCTTGACGATGACTTGTTGGAGTGACAGCTGAATTATTGCTAGCATACGGGACATCTCTTGAAGGGGAACCACCCACAATGGATGCCGACTTCGGCTCGTCGTCAACTTTCATTGATGGATCGTCATCATCTATTGCGAATCTCTGCACGAAACAACTGTTAGATAAGTTTGCGCTAGCTTGTGAGGCATGCACGATATATGAACGTGTAGCAGGAAGGTCTTGAATAATAACCTTGACATTGCTCAAGTCAACGTGGTGCTCCTCAAGGAAACTAATGAATTCCATGAAATTCTCTTCTGTCGGGTGGTAGTGACCACTATATGGCCATATAGCCTGAGAAGACAAGGAAAAAAAGAACACCCAAAACAAGGGTACATGAGTTGCTTAGTTGAAAGTGGCTCTAGATATCCTGCTCATCCAATATTTGGGGTGCAAGATAATCTGTTTGTGTAGTACATCTAACTTGACACACCTCTAGAACACCATTATGGGCCACAAATCGTCCAGCTGCAGTGGTCACTCCACCAGCTAGGAAACTAGAATGCTGAAACAGGCCTTTCTTCTTTTGCCCAACATACAATTTCCTTGATGTACTCAGGACAAATATCCATTTAGAATCATCTACGGTGTTCACAGGCACCCCACTTGTGCTGTAGAGAAGTTTTCCGTGCTCTATTGTGACTTCAAATGCATCCCTCTCTTTCTGCAAGAGCAAGAAAAGCATCGCAACATTAGTACGTACCCCTCAGCCCTCTTAAGATAAAGCGACATCGATCGAAGTATGCCTTTGGCCCTTCTAAATTCAGGCGTTCTGGTTAATTATAAGAAGAGACCCTGGCCTCTCATAAACAAGATACCATCTTGATGCACATGTCCATTACTTCGTTTTATAAGACTGTGGGCAGAGATGCTTACTGGTCCAAGATATCTGATGCACTGGCATTGTAGAATAGTCCTCGAGCACTTCTCAAGATTTACTTCTCTACCATCTCCGACGTCCAACCTTCATTCTCAAAGCAAAAGGAGTTAGTACTTACAGTAGAGTTGAAACCTCGCTTGAAATGAATGCGTAGAATATTCATGTATGTAATTTTGAGGGGTTGGCATTCACCAATAAAAGAATGGTTGTGAGCTCTGGCTTGTAAACCAGACATCGTAATACAGGTGTAGATTGTGTCCATATCGATGGCGAGGATCAATCTGTGAGACATGCAAAAAGAAAGCATAAGCTTGCTTGTTTGCTTGCCCTTCAGTATGCAAACGTGATATTTGTAACAACTTGCAAAATAAAGGAATGGGCATCTTACTTACAGCTTCAAGCCAGTGTCTAAGAGCTAGTGTTTGAGCCTTGTCATCCTTGGACAAGCCTTTTCCGACCTACAGTCACAAAGCATCAAGTCGGAATGAATTGAAAACTCAGAACATTGCGAGAAAAAGGAAACAGGATATCAATTTTTTGGTCCGAGTCAAAATACAAATACAATCTAAGTTTTATAATTTGTTCCAGTGCCAACTTTGAAATTGGTTCAATGAATACCTTCGCTACCCTAGTCCTAGCCCGTGTCCATCGTGAAACAGCACTCTCTGGTTTCTCCGTATTAAAGAATGATATGGAGCTCCGCTCAAGTGCTGCGAAATCTAATGCCTTCCACCTACAATATTCAGAAAAACCTATATATGAACCATGCATAACATACAACGTCGTAACAGTGCGATATCTTTTGTGCTTCAATTTAGCCATTTGTGCCCATCTGTTAGGACATATAGAGGCAGGAATAGAATGCAAGAAGTGGAGTAGAAATTTATTGTGCAATTTAAGAGAAAAAACCATTTAAGTACTAGAGAAACATACCAGAGCTCCTCAACTACAACAGCACAATCGGCAAGGCTTCTTCTAGTCCGGTAGCTCTTGTAGACTTTCTGCACTTTGAGTGCAGCTGAATCGAGCTGGCTAATGGGTCTCGGTGAGTATAAAATTTCCGGTTCAGGAAATGATTGTGCCGGATAAGGTTTATGAACCAACTTACAACCTTCACTAGTCACCAAATTTGCTCCATCCGGAACTGGATTCTTGAAAGAAACTGTTGTTTGGAATCTTAGCCTTTCGAGTTCCCATTTCTTGAAGCTTAAGGATTCTTCAATAACTATATTTGAACAATCAGTGTCTCTAGTGTTGTCAGCATCCCCTTTCTTGAAGCTAACCGTTCTCAATATGTCCCCATCTTTCGAGCCAAAGCTAAGGGATCTAATTTTCACTGTATCCACATTATCCCTCAAGCAAATTAACTTACGCTCAAGTATGTTTTTCGAGGCTGACACGAGCAATGACAAGGATAACCCCATTTTCCAGAAGCAGTAAAACTTCACAGAACCTGCTCAACAAGAAGGGCAAAAATTAATAAACACTTGAGCATTTCCATTGCTGAACAAGACATAAAAACATCATACTCGTTATTTCTCTTCTTTTACGTTTACACACAGACTAGATAGCAGTTATACTTCAAGTTGCAAACCAGATCAAATCACAATGAATTAGGAAGAGAAGCACTCTAAGAGAAGAGAAAGGTGAAGTCTCTGTAACCTAAATTTCCCACACCTGCAGGTTCTTTCTATATCTGAAGCAGTCCCTTAAATGAGAATGCACCTTTCAGTCTCGTACTTCCCTCCTTTATATAGGGGAAACAAATCAAGAAACGACCGGAATAAGAGTCCAGTGAGATTGGTACCTTCAAATACGTGATAGGAGACGAGGATTGTTCAAAGCAGAGTGATCTTTGAACTTTTGGTTCCCGTAAAGCGGGTTGGTTTGAATGGAAAAAAGGGCATGTAAAAAAACTGGTGGGACTCTTCAAATGGTTTATTTTCCCTCTTTGCTTACACGAGGGGCTTGTAAGTTGAAAAGTTCAAATTTCTTCAACGCATGTTTGGACGACTCAAGGGTAGTCCAACAGATTGAATGATAATGCTAAAAATTAGAGAGTACAGTCAAATGAACAAAGGTTTGCGGCCATTTTCCATAAAAGATCAGAGCAAGAAAGCGAGGGAAGATTATTGACTTCCCACAATCTCACACACGTCAAAACTTGACTTTTGGACTTTCAAAGTGGGTCTGTCAGCTGGGTCAAGCTTGATCTTGACGAATACCTCTGTCATCTCATTTTCCATACTAACAGGATGCCTTGTGCGGGAATGAGGAACACGGACGTTGGGTAGCCGCAAACCCATACACAAGCAGCGTGAGGCGATGTGAGTCATGGGAGGAAAAAGGCCAGAGAAGGTTAATATCATTGCAATGGTGTTACCAAATCTATCGCGGTGGATATTTTTCAATTATTTCGATGAGGATAGATTTCAAAATTATGACGGACGAATAAATAGGGCATGAAAAATGAGAGACCGAAATAACTTGCTATTTTCTCCGTGTTTAAATGATTTCGAGATTTATCAAGCGAAGAGTTTGGTCTCTCCTCTTACGCTTCCATGCTCTTTTTAACTGCTCAAGTTGGTATATTTTGCGTGCTTTTAATCTAAAAGAGATAGAGGAACTAAATCGAAATTTAATTTATCAATTCTAGAGGAGCCACCGAGACAAGGAAGGTGCAGATTCTCAATCCAAAGCATTTCAACGACTGTTTAAAAAGAAAACGAGCTAATCTCAAATTTTATTCTAAAACATCGTTTCATTACCGTTTTAGCACAACATATTTAAACATACCAAATTAATAACTAAACACTTATTTTTAACTAAATTAGTCTGAAGACCAAACAAGAGTTGGAAAGCGTTAATTTTCAATGGTAGGACTGTAGGTCGGTATGTGGGCCCATCACTTCTTCTTCTCTCGCCCCTCCCTGTATGCTTTTCTCCAGTTGGTCGGCGTTGCCCTCTCCTCCCCTCCCCATCCTCGCATTCCTACACCAACTTCACCAACCCTCACACATGCGACCACGACCCACCTCCGCCGAGATTAATTTTCTCATCCACCACACATCCATACTTGGCCAACCATGATAAAATCATGCTGTTGCACTGGTTCCATAAAGCATATTCTGTTGGCTGATCTTTTTCTGAAGGTATTGCTCAATGGATCCATTGATGAAGCCAATTTGTTTTTGGCTGTGAGAGCATGAATCATGGATTTACTCCAAGATGGATAATTGGTTCCGTTTAATTTGATGGGTACGAGCAAGTGACCAGGATGATCTGAATGATGAATAAAATATGAATTTGATGGATCCATGCTGAAATTGATGTTGCTGGTGTTTGAAGGTTTGGAATGATTGAAGATTTGGAATGAAAATAAATACTAGAAGGATGGCTCTGATACCATCTTAAGAAAATAAAGAGAAGAGATAAATGAAGACGTAAAGAGAGAATTGACTGAATGTTTTCTGTGTGTCTTTACATTGAGAAGAGCATGTATTTATATACACAAGAAGAATCAATTAATCCCTAATTCTAAGCCATAAAACCCGTGATCCACTATCAGTGGGATATGATAAGCATAATTCATGTGATCCACTATCAGTGGGATATGATACGCATAATTCGTGTGATCCAATTCCTTAACAGCCATCCACTATCATCATCACAGCCCCGCCCATCACTACAACCCTGCACAGGCCCAACAACACGACCAACAGCCACAATCCCAGTAACCACCACAACAAACTCGCCACCACCAGCAGACCCAACACAACAAACTCGCGACCACCGGCAGACCCAACACAGAGCAAGAATATGACCGAACAGAGCAAGATTCTGATAATCGGGCGGGTTACATCGGAAGTTTCATCGTGGAAGCTAGCGCCAAATCTGGTCACCCAACGTTCGTCCTAGTCAGAGACTCGACTCTCTCAAATCGTTCCAAATCCAACACCATCCAGAGATTCAAGAACTTTGGTGTCACATTTATTCATGTACGTATAGCTATTGCATTTTTTTTTGGCTTTGTTTGGCGTCAATATTTATAATTTACATGTTTTTGCGGGTTTCTCTATGTATTTGAAATTTTTGCTTTGCAACAGTATTCCTATGAGTTAAGAAAGCGTAGCAAATCAGTTGAAAAGCTAGCGCGCGGCCACGTTTGGAGTTTAAGTGGGCACATGCACAACAAATACTCTTTTTCATGAGCAACTTCGTACGATCACCACAACCACCACCGCCGCTACTCACTGCCTCCCGCAGCTGACCATCACCAGTTCCTACCACTTTACCCACCATTAATAACCACCAATCAGTTCTCTCTCTAACCCTCCGCCGAATCACCAACCAGTTGCAAGTTGCAACAGCCAATTACCCCTGACATCACCATAATAGCCAAGCCAAACAAACCTTCACCACCGCCTCATACCCACTGCCCACACCAAGCCCCCCCCCCCCCCCCGATGGAACCCCGCTGCCCACACCAAGCCCACACAGTCGGAACCCCGTTTCCCAGTCTTTCTCTCTGCTGTTACCACAAGTGCACGAAGCCCCCAACCACTAGAACCATATTGCCAACTCACGCTCTTAAGAAAATAAAGAGAAGAGATAAACAAAGACATAAAGAGAGAATTGACTAAATGTTTTCTGTGTGTCTTTACATTGAGAAGAGTATGTATTTATATACACAAGAAGAATCAATTAATCCCTAATTCTAAGCCATAAAACCCGTGATCCACTAGCAGTGGGATATGATAAACATAATTCATGTGATCTACTATCAGTGGGATATGATGCGCATAATTTGTGTGATCCAATTCCTTAACAGCCATCCACTATCATCATCACAGCCCCGCCCATCACTACAACCCTGCACAGGCCCAACAACACGACCAACAGCCACAATCCCAGTAACCACCACAACAAACTCGCCACCACCGGCAGACCCAACACAGCCACAAGCAAAGAAATTAAACCACCATCATTACCGAAAAAACACAACCAACACACCATTGATCTACCCATTTTCTTTCTCTCTTCTCCTACTCTTCCTTCCACGATTCCACCCCTTGACCTCCCCCACAAACAGAAAACCCACCACCACTACCCAAAAACACCAACGCCGCCTTTGATCAACAAACCATCGCACGGCTAACTAGTATCGTAGATCAGGCAAGCCACCACAACAAACCACAATGTGGTCATGGTTGACGTAGGATGGCGGTCGGCAATGGAAGCAGGGGGTGCTAGTGCTAGGCGGCGAGCAGATTTTTCCATAATGATAGCCCTATTCTTTAAAATTTTAACATCTTTTTAGTTGCCGTTAGCAGTCGGGTTAATTTGGCCTAAAAACAAGTATTTAGGGTCTGACTTAATACGTTTTAAATGTTGAGTATTAAAACTATACTACAGTGAACTTCAGGATATAAATTTGGCATTATCCCAAATGATAATTAGAATTTTATCGGAAAAAAAAAATCTCTTGAATCTCATGTGATCAAAAGTAGGCAGGCTATAAGAAGAAGAATTTTGTCAGAGAAGTTACTGTTGCAAGAAAATGGAAAATTTTAATTGAAATAAAGGGTCATTTTTCTATCTAGTGACTAAAACGGAGAGCCAACGCGTGTTCAAAGACTTAAGAGCGACAGTCACAGGGATATGCCTCACGGAGGAAGTCGATCCTTTACATTTTGTTGTTGAGAACATGAGAAAACAAAGGGGACTTTCGAAGTTTTGCCACGTAGAAGTGCAAAACCCCTTCATCTACGCACCAGAGTATTAGCGAATCTATGAGTCGTCAATATTGCAAGGGAACTTCCACATTTTTACGTTGAAGAGCATCCAGAGAAAACTTCCAAATCATTTCTCAAGTATTACTTCATCTAAGCACTAGAAAAGCAATGAATCTAAGTTATCAGGAAAAAAAAAATGCGCTGGTTTTCGGTTCTTAGATAACAAAGTCGACATTACCAAACAACACGAAACGAGTATGGCATTTCTTTTTTTCAATGTACTTTTCAACTGTGCTTTTACAATAATTTTCGTATATTCAAATCGAAAGCAAATACTTCGACAACTCTACAGATGATCCAGATACATTAAATAGACTCGTTCGTACGGCTTTCTGGATCTTCTTTTACTTCATGCCTTCCCTTTTTTGTAGAGGTGACGTTCTCCCACTTGCTCGTGTTTTTCGTTAGGCGTTTTCAACAACTCCATGTACAATCTTTCCTTGTAGAAATGTATGCACATAACTTTAAAACTTGTCCATTGTAGTTTCTCCCTTGCAAGCCGCTTTGTGATGCTTTGTCCCTCGGCTGTGGCCTGGCAAGAGCTTTGGTTCATCAAAATGGAGTTGTTGAGGCTTTGAGACTGCTTCAACACGTTTATGTGAATCTTCCCCCGTTCCCCCCCATAAGAAACGGCTGTAGGTCTGTGACTTGACTCTCTTTACTCATTCAAAGGGCTAGTAGTGGGGGGACACCTCTGTTCCTCTGCTTCCCAAAAATGCAGCTGGAATAGTCCCAGTCGACGTTGATGTATGTCTTTTAGGGTACCAGGTGAACATATTTTGTTGGTCAACATTCAACTTCAACGTGGTTTTTGTTCTAGTTGGGTGTTATGAATCCTAACACACTGGAAGAGTTCACGTCACTTGTACTCTTTCTTTAGTTGTTCATCTTGTTTGAATTGAATACACTCTTACATCCGTATTTTTTTTTCAATGCTTGTTCACTCCCATTTTATATCTTTGTATATGAGAATTAACAAATTAGACTCCGCACTGTTCATAAAAAAAATGAATTTTT
Source organism: Escallonia herrerae (assembly GCA_033070095.1). NCBI lineage: Eukaryota > Viridiplantae > Streptophyta > Magnoliopsida > Escalloniales > Escalloniaceae > Escallonia > Escallonia herrerae. Next base: position 66,797 of record JAVXUP010001296.1, read on the forward strand.
ACACTTGAGGTCTCTAAATATTCTAAAGTCATAAAATCGACAAAGCATTTATTTTCTTAGACGATACGTAGTAAACCATTTAGGCAGAGGCGGAGACAATAAAAAGCACTGGTGGGTGCGTACCCTCTCTGTTGTCCTTCAATATACTTGTTGCTATATGTATAATTCCACTTTTAGGATGATGTTGCCCCTCCCTATGATTCTATGCCTTTAACAAATCATGTGATGATTATATTTCCACCTAATATAAAAGGATGAAAATAAAAAAATAAAAACCTTATCTTTCATGGTTAGTTGCCTTTTTACTTTTGTGCTTCTGCCGGTCTGCCTTAGCCCTCCGTCACTTCTCTAATGGTCTATGATTTTTTTCAGCTTTCTACAGTCTTCTATGCAAGTAGACAACAGAATTTGGATATGTTGGCACTCCCTTCAACAAGTCTTGTTGTTGCAAAATCCTCAAACCCAACTCCATGATACTAATTGGTAATATTTTCAACCTTTGACGGGGAACAATGCAGTATCCGTTCATCGTTGATTTTCCGCTCACTAACGATTCTCCGCTCACCATTTCTCTTAGCCGCGTATGTCTACATTCTAGATGGTTACGTTAAGGATTTGCAAGAAGTAAGTATTCATGTGACTTTAACATTTTGTTCGTACTTACCCTCTCCAGTGGAAATTTCTCCTTTGCTTGCCCTGGTTTTTCATGAAGAGTGGCACGTTGCGCTTGTCTGGCGTTGGAAGGTGACGTGTAGGGGTTATGTAACGTTGAATATTTGAGGCAATTAGTCCAAGTGGATTAGCGTGGGGTGGGGGTAAATTTGACCTTCATAACTGAAGTTAAGCTTTTGCAAATTCAGTTTGTTATGAATTTTATTAACAACTTTCAACAATAAAAATATATTTTCGCCAGTAAATTATCTTTTAAATAACATATTACCAAGCACCCTAAAGATAGCCCCCCCCCCCCCCCCCCCCTTATTTTGCATTCGGTGCCCACCTGACATAAACTTTTTGGCTTCGACACTGCATTTAGGGTGGCAAACGGACTGCTAGTTAGCTGTTGTATAATTTGGCCCAATCATCTCACTTTCAAAAATTCATTGAATTCTAGGGAATCAGTTACTCCTTTTCGTAATTTTGTCCCGTTTCCATGTTAACGTAATTATAGAAGAAGTCTGAAACATGTAATTGATTGTTCGATTAATCTTAAACAGTCTTTGCATATCAATAGTTATTGTTCAGCAGGTTAAAATAGAGTATGAAATTAAGATAGCGTTTGGTAACACTTTTAGTTTTGGTTTTTATTTCTAAAAAAATAAAAACCAAAACCAAAAACAAAAAAATAAATGTACGTTTGATTTCTCAGTTTTTATTTTGTATTTTTTTATTTTGGGTGTTTGATTATTCAGTTTTTTCTTTGATGGTGGTTTGTGGTGGCGGTGGTGGGGCGTAGCGGTAGCCGACGGTGGTGGTGGTCGGCCGCCGACTGTGACAGGCGGTTGCTGCCGGCTGCCGAAGGATGCTGCTGGTTGCCTGCAGTGGGTGGTGGCTGCCGGCGGTGGGAGAGTGGTGGTGGTCTCAAAATAAAAACCAAAACTGAAAACCGAAAACTCCAAAAATAGCCCTATTTTAAAAACTGGTTTTCAAAACTAAAGAAAAAAAAAACGAAAACTGTGCCAAAAGCATTTATTTTCTCCAGTTTATAAAACTGGAGAAAAACTGAAAAAATAAATGTTACCAAACGGAGGCTAAAGTTAACCCTTCATCAATTCTTGAAGATAATTCATTTTCCTACTTCTTTTTTGGGGTTAAAGATGTCCTTTATTTTCCTACTTTTTTGGTTTTAGTATGGAACATAAAGGTACAATGACTAATTGGAATGTTGTTGATTACTAAGTACAAACTGTTGACTGCTAATTATCTTTTGATAAGGGATTATTAGAACCGCATTAATGGCAAATAAAGAGTACGAGCCTATATCCACACATTGTTGACCGTTAATTAGTACTTATCACCGCGTTTGAAAGTGTCTCAAACTATAGATTGGATAAAATACAGCTACATCTCTTCGACTATTGATTTGTGGCAATCACCGCCGTTAATATTTAGATCATGCCTAGTTAATCCTAAGATGTCTTAGTTTGGGTTGTTGGTTAACGGAAATCATGAAAGTACATTTTGTCCCTCGACTAAACATGGCATTTACTAAATCCACTGCCAAACACACTCCTAATCTACATATGATGTGTTGGCTCCTCTCTCTCTCTCTCGTTTCTTAAGTCCGTTAATTCAACAATATTCGTGGCATTGAGATTCATTGCCCAACACTTTCTGGGAATTTTCCAATAATAAACTCCTACCTTATTAAACTTTGTACTACAAGGAATAATTTACAAAAAGAATCAATCAAATTGATTGATTGGTTTGAGAGTTATTAATTCTCAAACATTGATATTTAATAAGGTTAAAAAGAGTCATGAAGTGGGTTCCACATGTCTTGAGAAATATAAAGGTTAAAGGTATTTAAATGGCCATGTGACATATCATATTATTTTAGAAACACATGGTATACATGGTCATGCACTCGTACATGTACGATACATCGCATGCGCGCACGCACCCAGGCCGGCAGCGGCGGCGTAAAGGCGCTATTGACGCTTTTAGGCACACTTTGCACTTCACTTTTCGCGACAAATTCAGCCTGTGAACTGCAGTTTGAACTGAAACAATATGTCTATTGGGAAATTAAACAGATTTCTGATCTATTTAAATTCGAAATGACAACTGTTAATGGTGCCTTTTAGTTCAAATGTTGCACCTCTTCACTGTGTCTGCAGATTATGACTGTTAAGTGATATCTGTAAAGTCACTTAACTGCCACAACTGTTTGCACTTATTCAAGGCACCTTTTGGTGTCTATAAATAGGGCTGATGGTCAGATTATTTCTTACTTCGAATTCTCTCTTGCTCTCTCTCAAATTTCTGTCTGGAAGACAGATTTGCTGCTACTCTAAGCAGATTATAAGAAAGCAAATACTGTCTTAAGGAAAGAGTGCAACGCATTCGACTCAAGCATTTTCAGTCCAGTTCTCTCCATACTGCCTTATTTTTCCAACTCACTTCACCAGGCCATCACATCCGAAGCCTCAGCCATGACCTCTACCTCACTGCCACCACTTGAACGATCCATCATCCTGAGCATCCCGTGCATATCATTAACACTCCAACTCCCAATAGCTATCAAGGTCGCCACTCGTAAGATCCCAATATGGGGCCAAAAAGTTCTGCACAAAAATGTGACAAACTTGCACTTTAGCAATGACAGCGACAACAATATTAGTGAAGAAAAGTTAAAATGAGGTTCTTTCCGGTAACTTTGCCAATGTTGATGATAAATTTGGAGAAACTAGGATGTTTGGGTTGAGTGTGGAAGAAATATGGGAGAATTTTTCACTTTCATATTTAAAAGAAATCAGTAAAAAATGGAAAACAAAATTGGAGAATTAAAAAAAATAAAAAGAAAATTGATTATTTTTGGGCATACTCCACAGTTGCACATATACATACATACATACATACATACTCACACGTTATACCAACGGTGCTGGCGGCATCGTTTATGTATTTGCGGAATCTAGAGCATAGAAATTATATTGGTTTTAAAGGTGTTATGACAATGGTATGACTTACGGTAAATCTTTACTTTAAACAGTGTAAGGATGAAAGTGATAAGACATGTCGTTAATCTGCAAAGGTCAAAAGACATTTTGTCCTCAAATTGCAAAAAGTGACACATGATGTTTTACATCCGATTTCTCATTGCGAGTTTAACGGAAGAGATTACAGTGTAAAGGTTCGATGATTCAAAAGGATGTATTTGTCGAATAAAGAAAATCAAGGACCGAGTCGCCATGAGTCGATAATTGAGAGGGTATTACGTGTGTCTTTAGAGTCTGAGCATATACGAATTGCACACTTTCATTTTGAAAGTTTTTCTAAAAATTAAAAAACTTATGCTTTATAGAAAAATAAAACTGTACTGGCAGTAGGCTTCCTCTCTGGAAAAATTATAAGAACGAAAACGAGAAAAACAAAGAACATAATTTTAACGAGGAAGAAGAAAGAAAGAAGTGGTGATGGCAGAAGCGAGAGCTGGTGGGAGGAATTCGAATTCAGGTACTATCTCCTCTTGTCATTTACTTGAAGATGCTCACAATCCTTTCATAATCAATTGAATCGGTCTCCCCAAATCTTGACTTCTTTTCTCCTGATTTTGATCGGTCGCCTGTTTTTGTTCCTCCTGCAATTATGTAATCAACTTGTCTCAAATTTTGCTTTGTCCGATCGATTGAATGGTCAGGAAGCCAGTTTTTAGGTCTTAGAATACGATTAATTGGCTGAGTACTACTTTAGGAACTGTTGGTTCTATAATGGGCACTTGCGACTCTGCATCAAATTTGCTTGGTTTTGTTCAAACAAACTTAATCGTGTGATCGAACTGCACTCTTCTGTAAACATCCAGCAAGCTTCTTGGATAGATTTTGCTCCGCATGTTTGGGGGTGTTGTGGATGAAATTCGGAACTCGTTCCCGAATAGATCTGCACAGCAAAAACAACACCGGTGACTCGCCGAAAGTATTTCCGGCAAGAAATCTCCGATACTTAAGTCAGAATAAACTCAAGACAGATTTAGTGTAAACTCTGATTAAGAGTCACTTACCTCCGTTACCTTTCTCTCCTCCTTTTATATAGTCCTCTACCTAGTGGGTAGTTATTTCCCTTTAATTTGGGAGTTACTAGGTTCATGGGAGGTTACTTCCACTAATGGTCAGTTAATACTACTAAGTGGGGAGTTATTATCATAATAGTGGGCGGTTAAGACTTCCACTTCCCCATTAGTGGTTTGACAGTTTTGGTACCACAAGATGGTGACACGTGACACCATCTCGTGGGTGATATTTTTCTCCTACATCATTTGACCCCATTCCATGTTCTCTGGAGGAGAATATGGAATCATTATTCTTGGGTTTAAAGAGATCTTCCACTTAGCACTGTTAATAGCTAGGATCCCTTCATTTTACTCGGTCTGGCCAAGGAAGGGCATCATAGGTTATTGAGTAGACACTACTAAGAGCTCATCTATTCGGCTCGGCCGAGCGGAAGTATTACTCTGTAGTCTATTCGGCTTGACCGAGTGGAGGCATTGTGAGATGCTTGTCTACTCGGCCTGGCCGAGTAGGGGCACAGTGAGGTGCTCGTCTACTTGGCTAGGGTAGAGGCGTGTGGTCCAATGCGCTCGTCTGCTCGGCAGAGGCTAGGACCAAAGTAGCTTTTCTATTCGGCTACGTTGTAGTCATCGTCGTGGGGTAAACAAGTAATTTTGCCCCCCAGTCATTTTACTGGATCTTGCCATGTGTTCAGGGTAATCTAACGGTCATGAGATCTCATCCGTTGGATGAGTCTGTTATTTCTATATAAGGGGTAAAACCTTTTACCCTCACCATAACTTCTCATTTCTTAAGTAGTGTTGAGAGAGGCGATTTGGAAGCTTCATTCAAAGGAGAATTCTAAAGAGTTTCAAGGTTTTTCTTCTTTTTCAAGTAAGCTTCAAACTTTTCCTTCTAGTTTTCTTTTAAGATCTCTCGTTTTGATCTGAAAATATGTCAAACAAAGATGGAGAACATGTTTCTGGTTTTGATGTTGATGCCCAAGATGTTAGGGTAGAACCAACTTTTGATCCCTTATTTTTAGAAGTTGGTGTTCCCTTAATACCCTTCCAAGAGTCGAGGGGAGTTCCCCCAAATGAGGTACTAACGGAGAGAGCTCGGTCTCCTCCACCTTTTGATGCCCACACGCTCAGAAGTAAGCTTAGTAGATATGACCTAAAGCTTTTACGGGAACGATGTGAGATCCCACCTAGTGTAAAACTCAGGTTACCGGACGAGGGCGAGTCAACAAATATGACGACTATTGATGAAATAGGAGTCTATTGGGATATGTTCATTAATGGTTTTAGAGTTCCCCTCCATCTTTTCTTTATTAGGGTTTTGAACGCATACAAACTTGCACCCGGTCAGTTGTCGCCTCATGCATGGCGTTTCTTAAGTTTCTTTATCTATCAATGCCATAAACTTGGTTTAAGGCCTAGAGTTAGGGTATTCAGATGGTTTTTTACTATATGTACAATTATGAGGCAGGTAGGTTGGTATTTCTTAAATCGTCGTCCAAAGGCCGAGGCTAACTTATTTCCACTCCCACCATCGTCAAATCACACCATTGGAAGGAGAAATTTCTGTTTATTAAATTGCCCAAGTACCAACGGAATGAAGTCTGTAACGTATGGCTACCTAAGTGTGTGACTAAAGATTGTAATGCGTTAAAAGAAAAAGACTTGTCAGAAACTGACCTCGAACATATTAAGAAGCTTAAGGGAGTTGTGCCTTTAGAATCCAGATACCCTTTGAGCAATGCTCAGCTCCGCGAATGCGGCATCATCTTCTCCCCTGAGCCTCAAGATTTCGACGAGGAAAAGGAGGGTGAAAATGACCCCGGTAAATGCTTTTATCAAAACTTAAATGTTTGTTTTTCTTTTAACGGTAGTCTTACTGTCATCGTGTGTGCAGAGACTATGTCATCGGGAGCACAAGGAGATCCTCCATTGTTTGACGCTCAGGGGGTCCTTGGGGATATCATTCCTGATGAACTTGCATCTGTCCATGGCGCTGAAGAGGAAGAGGTGCAAGATTTGGACTTTGGCGCGCTGGTCTCCGGGTCCCAGCCGAACGTGATTCAGACGCATACAGAGGATTTTGTCTTGGGTTTGTCTTCGGTTGACAAATCTAGAGAATTTCCTAAGAAAAGGAAGGCTTCAAGTAGACCTGGAAGCAGAGCTACATCGTCCTCTGTTCGTCCTGATACTTGTCATCGTCCTGCTTGGGGGGTATCCATTGAGGAATCTGTTTTCAAATCTCCTCGTACAGCATGGGATTGGTCTAGTAATGCGATCATTCCTATGGATCGCGAAACTCTATCCGGCTACAGCGCCACTGATACAGTGAATGGGATGGTTCATCTGATGTCGCAGGTTGATTTCTATCTTTGGCTCCATTTGAAGGCTAAGACTGTTTTAATTCTAACTTTTGTCGTGTAGGCGGTGGCGTAAGTGCAGATTGGCGCCGAAAAGCTGATCGTTGCGGATAAGATGTTGGATGAAGAGAAGAAAAAGACACTGATTGAGAACAACTTTCGTCGGGAAGCCGAGAAGAAAGTTGAGGATTTAAGCAAAAAGGTTGAAAGGCTAGAGCTGTCCAACTCCGAAGTAGCTACTCGGAGCAGCGAACTGGTAGCTCGAGTTAGTCATTTGGAGGCCGGGAAGTCGATAGTCGCTCTTCAAGCTATGCAACTTTTCAAGAAATCTAAGACTTTCACTGCACTGCGCTATCATGATTTAAAGAGGGCATTGGTTCATGGCTATAACGAGTGTAAGAATGACATTCTACAGGGTCATCCCGACTTTGATTTAAGCATTTATGAGCATAAGTTTGCTCGCAAGGTTGCTGCTAAGGACACTTTTAAGGAAGAGGCCGAGCGGAAGAGAGTTGCTAGTTCGCGATCCTTAGCCAGTCCTTCAGTTAGTCGTAGCCTGGGAGCCTCTGGGCTAATTTCAAGGCCGCAGGCATCTACAGTTGAGGGGAACTCTACAATGGGGCTACCCTAGAATGTTGCTAAACGACAGGATTAGACTAGGCGTTTGTTTGCTTTGCTAGTCATTTGGAGTATCTTTTGTTTTGTATGGCCTTGAAGCCTAACTTGTACCAACTTTTGGTTTTATAATGCAATCAAGGCTTTCTTTTGCATTCTTGAGTTGTGCGAGTCACGAATCAGTTTCCATTCATAATAAAGCTGAAGTACATTTGATAAGGCGAACTGAACTTGGGCTGTCAAAGCCTGGGAATCTAAAATAAGTTCAAACAAATTCAGGAGTTCAAACAAGCATGAGCAAGCAAGGGTGGATGGAGCAGATGGCCCCCACCAAAGGCTTGCTTATGCGTAGTATCGTCGTAGATTGGTGGCATTCCACGTCCGAGGGACTGGTTGCCCATCCATGTGTTCCAGGTGATAGGCTCCGGGGCATCCCCTCTTGACTATTCTATATGGACCTTCCCAATTTGGGGCTAGCTTTCCAATGGCATCACGCAGGGCTGACGCTTCTATGCAGTGTAAGACTAGGTCGCCAATTCAAAATGTGCGAGGTCGGACTTTGGTCATAGAACTTGGAAACCCGATGCTGGTAGGCCGCTAGTCGCATAGCTCCTTGCTCTCGACACTCTTCAAGGAGATCGAGGTTTGCTCGAAGAGCTTCTTCATTTTGTATTGGGTCATAGGATGTGAGCCGAAGAGAGGGTAACCCTACTTCCACAGGGATTAGTGCTTCCGTCCCAAATGATAGACTGAAAGGAGTTTCACCTGTAGGAGTTCTTGTCGTTGTATTGTATGCCCAAAGGATTTTGAGCAATTCCTCGACCCATAAGCCTTTTGCACCGTTAAGCTTCTTCTTTATCCCTTGGAGAAGTGTGCGATTTGTAACTTCAGTTTGTCCATTTGTCTGCGGGTGTGCTACGGAAGTGAAGCGTTGCTCGATCGATAAATTAGTGCAAAAATTCCGAAAGGTTGGATTGTCAAACTGTTTGCCATTATCTGTGACGAGCACCCGTGGAATTCCAAAGCGATAAACAATGGCACGCCATAAGAAGTCTTCACACTTCTTTTCAGTAATTGTGGCTAGGGCTTCGGCTTCTGCCCACTTAGTGAAATAATTAATTGCCACAATTACAAATCGGCGCTGAGCTGTGGCTGGGGGGAAAGGACCCATGATGTCCATTCCCCACGTAGCGAAAGGTATGGGACTACTCAGCGATGATAAGGGGCTTGGTGATTGTCTGGGGATTGAGGAGAAGCGCTGGCAAGCATCACATTTTTTAGTATAGTCCAAAGCATCACGATGCATTGTCGGCCAATAATATCCGTGTCTAAGAACCTTGTGCGCTAATGCTCGTCCTCCCAAGTGTTGTCCTCAAATGCCTTCATGGACTTCCCGCAGAGCATAGTTGGCCTCTGATGGGGTGAGGCAACGGAGGTAAGTGTAAAGGAACGCTTGTATAATACATCTTCCACAATAGCATACCGAGCCGAGCGGAGAATGATACTCATGGCTTGCTTCCGGTCGGCAGGCAATGTGCCGTCCTTAAGGTAGGCCTTGATGGGATCAATCCATGACGGCTAATGCTCGGTTTGCATAACTTCCTTTGTTGCAATGCTTGGCTCATGCAAAAGTTCGAGGTGGATGGTGTGGCCAAAACCGGATGGATCAAGAAAGGCCAACCTTGAGAGTGCATCTGCAGAAGTATTGTCTTCTCTGCGGATCTGTGTGATCTTGAAGAGATTGAATGTGTTGGCTACCTCTTTTGCTTTATGCAGGTAATTGGCCATCTTTGGATCTTTTGCTTCGTACTCTCCCGACATCTGCTTTACAACAGGTGCTGAATCGCTGAAAGCATGAAGGGATGCTGCACGCATGGCACGAGCAAGATACATGCCTTCTATCAATGCTTCGTATTCGGCTTCATTGTTTGAAGCTTGGAAGTCAAAGCGAAGAGCGTATTCTATGGTCAGGTTGTCTGGTCCATGGAGGATCAACCCCGCACAGCTCCCATTTGTGTTCGATGATCCATCCACAAAGAGTGTCCAAGTGAACAATTCAGGTTGTGCGGAGAGGAGTGGCTCCTCATCTTCAATGGGGAAGGTGCATTCAACAATGAAATCTGCTAGGGCCTGCCCTTTGATTGAAGGTCGCGGTCGATAATGGATGTAAACTCACCCAACTCTATCGACCAAGGAACGAGACGACCCGAAAGGTTAGGCTTGTGCAATATTCGTCTAAGGGGCTTGTCAGTGAGCACGATTATCGTGTGAGACTGGAAATACGGCCGGAGCTTCCTTGCGGCGATTAGCAAAGCAAATGCCAATTTCTCCGCATTCAGCTCCCTGAAGAACCTTGCTCACATAATAGATGGGGAGCTTTCGACCATCCTGCTCTCGAATTAGAACTGCACTGACGGCAGATTCTGAAACGGCTAAGTAAAGAAAAAGATCTTCTCCCGGGATGGGCTTAGAGAGAAGAGGTGGCGACGTAAGATACTCCTTTAGTTCGTCAAAGGAAGTTTGACACTCAACCGTTCATTCAAACTTCTTGATGTTCTTCGACGCTTTGAAGAATGGCAAGCAGCGCTTGACTGACTTAGAAAGGAATCTACTGAGGGCAGCAATTCGCCCTGTTAGGATTTGTATTTCCTTGACGCATCTAGGAGCAACCATTTCTTGAATAGCTTTGATCTTCTCGGGGTTAGCTTCAATTCCCCTTTCCGAGATCATAAACCCAAGGAATTTACCGGACGATACCCCAAAAGCGCACTTGGTAGGGTTGAGGCGCATACGATATTCGCGAAGGGGCTGAAACATTGTTGGAGATCAGTAATATGATCTTCTGCTCGGAGGCTTTTGACGAGCATATCGTCGACATAAACTCCCAGCTCTTCCCTATGAGGGGTTTGAATATCTTGTCGACTAACCTTTGGTAGGTGGCACTGGCATTCTTTAACCCAAAGGGCATGACCTTATAGCAAAATAAGCCTTGATCCGTGATGAAAGCTGTCTTGGCTATGTCTTGTTCATGCATGCGGATCTGGTTATAACCGGAGAATGCATCCATGAAGCTAAGTAGTTGATGACCTGACGAAGCATCGATTAATGTATTGATGCGTGGCAACGGGTAGCTATCTTTGGGGCATGCTCTGTTCAGATCCGTGTAATCGATGCAGATTCTCCACTTGTTTGTTTCGGCTTTCGGTACCATAACGACATTGGCTACCCACTCGGGGTAATCGATTTCCTTGATGAAACCACCGTCCAGGAGTTTATCGACTTCTTTCTTGATTATCATTTGTCGCTCTGGTGCGAAAGGGCATTTCTTCTGCTTGACAGGTTTGAACATGGGATCAACTAAAAGCTGGTGTGTGATCACTGACGAATCAATGCCTGGCATGTTTGCTGCACTCCACGTGAAGATTTCCATGTTGGATCGAAGGAAGGAGACTATCTGGTCTCTAATGCTTGGCTCTAGCATTGAGCCAATCCTTACTTGTCACTCTTCATCCCCTTCTATAATTGGTATAGAAACGAGAGTTTCTACAAGCTTCGCGCGTCTTAATGCTTTCTCGTCTCGCTGGTCATCAATGGAGAGTGTCTCCTCGGTTTTGCATGATGCCACCTAACACCTTCGAGCCAACCCCTGTTGGCGTAGGGAATTTCATAATGAGATTATAGGTTGAAGCTACTGCTTGTAGCTTGTTGAGGCCCGTTCGTCCCAAAATCCCGTTATATGACGATTTGACTATGACAATAAGGAAATCGAGTGTGTACCGTTTGACGAGGTGCTTCCCTTGCGACGACTGTGAGGGGGCAATTCCTTTCACCGGTGCGGAGGCACCTGTGAAGCCATACAAAGGAGAAGATATTAGTTTTAATCTATCATCAGAGATCCCCATCTGACTGAATGCGTCTTCGAAAATGATGTCAATCGAGCTTCCTGTATTGACTAAGATGCGTTTGACTTGGAAAGCATCTATACGCAAAGTGATGACAAGGGCATCATCACGTGGAAGGCTCACTCCGTCGAAATCTGCATCGTCGAACTCTAGAGCTAGAGAGGTGGATGCTTTCGTTCGCTTAGCCGGTCCTTGGATAAGATTGACTTGTCTAGCATAGGCCTTTCGCGAAGAGCTAGACAGTCTGCCGGCGCTAGGTCCTCCAGAGATGGTGTTTTTCACTGGAGGGTCCTTCATAAGTGCCTCCTCCGTTCTTCGCTGATTTCCTCTTCTTCCACTCAGTTGTCGATCATTAGTCTTGATGAATTGCTTGAGATGCCTTTTAGCTATAAGGTTCTCGATTTCGCGCTGGAGCACTTTGCACTCATCCGTTGTATAACCGTGATCCTTATGGAAATGACAATATAATTGAGAATCTCTCTTCTCGGCTGGACCTCGCATGGGTTTTGGCCTATGTTACATGGACTTGGTACGAGTGTCCGGATCGGATACGTGTCCAAGTGTCGGACTCGTCTAATTTTGAAAACACAGGATACGGGGACAGGACAAAATGTTCATATTTGTTATTGCTTTTTAGTTATTTCGAAGGCAAAAATGTGTTTTATGTGATACATTTGGTTTTCACTGACAACTTGTCTTGTCTCAAAGCAATAACTAATTAAACAAAAGACTATAAGATATTATCATAATGGCATATCTTATGAGATGTGTCCGATACATATCCCATACCCATGTCCAAGTGTCGAGTGTCTGACACGGGTACTTCACGGAAACCAAAGAGTCCATGTAACATAGGTTTTGGCCACCGGAGGATGTTTTGTCCCTTGATCTGGTTTAGGATGTGCTCACGAGATGCATTGAGAGGGGTAAACGACTTAGGGAGTGTTGCACGCGAACGTTTGGGCTCATCCGGAGTTTTCCCTTCAGAACGATCTCTCCTCTTTTGCCCTGTATGTATTTCCTCATGCTGTGAAGTCGTCGAATCTTCTTCAGCGCGCAAGTACTTTTCCACCCTGTCCAAGAGGTCCGCCATGTTCTCTAGGGGGCGCTTGTTTAGAGAGAATTGCAGGGGCGTTCTCGGTCTAACTCCTTTGGCCATGGCTGCAAACGTTACTCCTGGATCTAAGTGGTCGATGAGGAGTTTTTTGGAGTTGAAGCGAGCATAATACGACTTTAAGGACTCCTTTGGCCCCTGAATTATGCGAAAGAGGGCTGAGGAGTTTTTCCTTTGCACTCGGCTCCTGAGGAAATTGCTTCAAAAGGATTCCGCCAATTGAGCCCAACAAGAGATGGAACGGGGTGCGAGGTGTTGAAACTACACATGTGCAGCTCCTTTCAATGTTACAGGAAAGGCCCAGCACATGATCTGGTTGGGGACCAGGTGTAGGTTCATGCCCGAAGTAAAACGAGCCAAGTGTTCCATTGGATCTCCTGTACCATCATACGACTCACAAGGAGGCATCTTGAAATTTGGAGGAGTTGGGAAGAGATCAACATCTTCTGTGAACGGACGTCCGACGATGACTGGAGCATTGGAATAGCGCTCCGCTCGATTACCACCACTGTTGACGTAGGTATTTTTGGTGGAATGAGCCTCGTAATAACTCTCTTCATGCCTTTTAGACCTCGGATTTTGTCGTTCATCGTCAGATTGTTCATCCTCCACTTGTATCATGTGCTGATCGGGATTTGTCCATTCCGGCGTCTTTGAGGTACCCGGTCCTTCTTGGAAATTCAATCGCTGCTTCACGGACTGCCTTTGCTTTTCGCATACATAGCACTCTTTTGGGGGCTTGAAAGGCTCCGACTGTTGAGGTGGATTTTCTATAGCAGCTTGCAACTTTTCAATGGATTGTTGCATTGTGCGAATGACAGCCAGCAGGTCGGTTTGGTTATCCATGGTTGGTGGAGTAGGGTTGATCACACCCGTTGTGATGACACCGATAGTGGGAGGTTCAGATACGTCAAGAGTTTGAAGTGGACGTAAAATAGTGTTTACGGAGGGAGGAGTAAGTGTCACAGCTGGTGGCGCCACTGCTACAGGTGTTGGTGCCGTTGCTACGGTCGTCAGTATCACTGCAGGAATTACGGGTACCGCAACTGTAGTGGTTCGCACCACAGTAGCGATTGTTGGCACGCTTACAACCTTTTTGCCGCGGTTGGGTGGTTGAGATGCGGATACCCGACGAGCTGAGTCGCGTATCAGTGCTGTGGAGGGGCCCTACCTTGCTAAGCTTGTGAATTAGGATTCTGAGACATGGTCTATTCACGAATTTCAGTCCCATGGATGGCGTCGAAATGTTGTGGATGAAATCCAGAACTCATTCGCGAATAGACCTGCACAGCAAAAACAACACCGGTGACTCGCCGGAAGGATTTCCGGCTGGAAATCTCCGATGCTTAAGTCAGAATAAACTCAAGACAGATTTAGTGTAAACTCTGATTAAGAGTCACTTACCTCCATCACCTTTCTCTCCTCCTTTTATATAGTCCTCTACCTAGTGGGTAGTTATTTCCCTTTAATTTGGGAGTTACCAGGTTCATGGGAGGTTACTTCCACTAATGGTCAGTTAATACTACTAAGTAGAGAGTTATTACCATAATGGTGGGCGGTTAAGACTTCCCACTTCCCCATTAGTGGTTTGACAGTTTTGGTACCACAAGATGGTGACACATGACACCATCTCGTGGGAGATCCTACATTAGGGGGTTTTCCTTATATTTTTTTGGGTAAAGGTCATTTTATTACTCCCAAAGAATTATAAGTACTGAAGTATTGTATAATTCCCCACTAAGCTTAACATTTCAGCTTAGCATTCATTTACAAAACAATCAATCAAATAAAATCCTCTGATCAATTTCCCAATTTTCACACAGTCCCCTGTTGATGCTATGACAAGGTACTTTCTTCCAGCTTCTCACCCTCCATTGTATCCACTGCTTTATCACCTTCATAATGTGTTCCATGGACTGAGATTGCTAATTGAATATTCGGGCATTTCTTTCCCCCCATATCATATACACTGTTATTGCAAAACCCAACTTCCTAAGCTTTGCCTGAAAGCTTTTGCCTCTAAAGTGTACCTCAGCATGCTCCAAACACAGCCTCCATGACTGCCAGGGAATGGACACGTTCAGCTTATCAAATACTTCCTTCCAAATTTTCTGTGTGAAATCAGAGCTCCAAAAAAGATGATTGACATCCTGATCCTCCATATGTTGGTTACATAATAAGCAGGTATCATCTGTAATAGAATTCCACCACTTGAGTTTGTTTTTTGTTTTAAGCCCCTCCTTGCATAACATCCATAAGATAAAAGCACATGTTGCGGGTTTTCCTTATATTTTGCCTTCATTCTGGTTATTGCCGATACTACCGAAGATATAATTGACAATTCATTGAAACCCCCAAGCCCAACTACAGTTTACGCTTAGCAGGTGTTTGTTGCGCTTGTCTTTCACTTGGGAAAGATTTTGGGAGGAAATTCTGTTTTGCTTATTTTGTGAGCAAAATTTAGTGACAAAAAGCAAGACTAGTTGAACAAGGATATTGATATGGTGCCCTAGTCTAATGTGCCTGTTTTTCTTACTTTTTTTTTTTTTCTCATGCCTGCTTAAACATTGAAGAGAAAAATGTGAAGGCACCGAATTTGATTGAAAGAGCTAAGGAAGAGACTGAGGCAGTGATTCACACCCAAAAGTCGCCACACCATCACAAGGAGACGCACGGTACGAGTGATGACATTGATGAAGACACTCCGGTTGATGAAGTCAAAGGACCAAACTTTTTTGAAAGGGTGAAAGAAGAGATTGAAGCCGTCGTGGAAGCAATTCACCCTAAGAAGTAACCAAACTTCCTGCCCAAATTTTCGCGGCAAACTTGTTCGATATATGTACAATGATTCTTTTACCGCTATGATATCTGTTGTCCTCGAACCATGTAGCAAATGCGAATGTAAGGACGGTTGGTATGGTAATGGCATTTTGTTTTTCCAACTGTGTTTTCAAAGAGCGGAGGAAAGGGTAAGTAAACATGTTCATATCTTTCCAGGATGCTACATACATGTGTAGTTCTTGCTGGAGAAGTCTTATGTTGTTTAACAAATATCATTGTTATGCAGGAAACCTGTACTAGATCATGCTAACTTTGGCAGACCAGCTTACTGCTAAGCCATTACATTTTGAAGTTTTATTTGTGTTTGTATTTCTGCTGTCACTAACCTTTATCGTATTCCATGAATTGGATGGAACCATCGTTGCCTAGTGAAGTAGCACTGGAGTATGTTGGGATTTAAGGTAGATTGGAGACTTTTTAAGTCCATTATGCTGCTTCTGGTGAGATTTGAATCCTCCAACCTTCTCCCCTAATATTTGCTTTATTACCAATTGGCTTTCCTTGAGTTCTGTAATGGTTTGTGTCGAAGGCTCTAAGTTCTCTGAAGGGCTGAGATGGCTTTTGATAGAGATGCACGAAAAATAGACTTTGAGAAGCCTTTTGTCTGTTTAATTATGTCAAGTATTTGTTGCGTCTCCTGCAGTTGGTTCGCCGTATAAGTGAGCAATGTACATCATTCTGCGGTTGTTCTTCTGATAACGATTCTCTGTGTGCAAATTTTAGTAAACGTGTGCTTGCTTTTGGTGTGGATGAGGGTTAGCGCAACGCTGTTTAACTTGCTGCACGATTTTCTTTCGAGGACATGGTGCAAAAACACTTATGTCATCCGAATGGCTTTTAATGCTATACTAAGGATACTAGTGCTTGTGGATTCAAATGACGGGATTTTTATTGATCTTGATTTGAACCTATTTACAATCGTTATGTGGGGGTAGCATCGATGCTATACCCGAAAAGCCAGTAGGAAAAAAAAAGAAGAAGAATCAGAAGAAATTTTATAATAAATTGAATGTGTGATGATAATAGTTAGCCACGAATTTGAGGAAAACGCTAGAGGAAGGGCTTGAACCTTCGACCTTGTGGTTAACAGCCACACGCTCTAACCAACTGAGCTACTCCAGCAGCTGGTCGCAATTTCTTGACAATATAAGAAGAATGCAGAAAGATACTACTTTGTTTGGGCAAGATAATTGGTGGCAAACTGACTTACAAGTTTATTTCCCAAAGGAAAAGGATAAATATGACTGTAATGATTTCATCATGATTAAGAGAAACAAAAGCAGCTAGTTCCTAAATTAGCCCTTAAACTCAACCAAATAGCCCTAACAACTCTAGGCTAGTTTTGCATGGACAAGGTGGTCTTTTAATGGCAATACACATCTATATCAATAAGGAGTTGGTTTGCGATTCTTAGGGTCTCAATTCAGGCATACCACTTGATTTCGAGTCTCTTGGTTGTCGTATCTTGTTGGAAGCAAACATACGTCCTTACATTGGATGTGCTCTGCACACGAGTTTTCCGTGCACT
Organism: Escallonia herrerae; assembly: GCA_033070095.1. Classification (NCBI taxonomy): domain Eukaryota; kingdom Viridiplantae; phylum Streptophyta; class Magnoliopsida; order Escalloniales; family Escalloniaceae; genus Escallonia; species Escallonia herrerae. The sequence continues at coordinate 83,886 of JAVXUP010001296.1, forward strand.
TTGACCCCGACATAGGTGGGAGAATCAGGGGTTCAGATGTATGTGGTGGCCTTGTAGACCCCTGAGACGCAATACTCCATGTCATTTGGATCGGAACCTTACGATGTCGCCATTTTTTTATACCAAAATAAATATAAAAAAGAGAGAGAAAGTCTATAACCAATCACCAAAAAGGCATTGTCAGCCCTGCAAAGTGAGTGTAGTAGTACAATTCAATAGGGAGTGATCAAATCACCCGGAACTCAGATAATGCACAATGAGGAGCCTATGATGATATTGAATAGACAATCAGCTCACTGAAAGACATATAAGGTGCCTCTACTATTGTTTGTTGTACTGGTCGAAGTATTGTTGTACAAATCCATCCCGTTATACGGTAACAACCTTGTAACCCACCAAATTTCCTGCTTTTCTAGTACAAATTTCTTCAGCACACAATACCAATTTTTTGGCCTATTTAACAGTAAACAGGTGCCTACCACCCTACTACATAGCTAACAACAACAGCTAGTTGAATAGAGAGAGCATTGAAAGGTGCAATCAGATCTTCCTTTTGTCAGAGGTTTCTTCCAAGGTTTGGCTTCACAGCCTACACCAAAGAGAGACCATAGAGAGATTAGATATTGCATAATAATTAGCTGCTCATTGGCCTCAAACTTAACCATATGCTTAGCTCACCGCTTTCAGGAGGTAAATCATTGTCTAATTTCTCCTGGAAAGAACTAAACATTTTGTCTAGGTAATGACTAAGATGGGCTATTTTATTGCTACTGTAGGAATGACTAAACATTTGAATGTTGCTAGTGCAGATGTTGGATTTGGTTTTTGAGATATAACAAACGTAAAACCCTCCATATTTTCTTTGAGATAATGAACCTTCACTTGTTCCTAGATAGTGATGAGCAAGACCACCCAATTACGAGAGTACATGCACCATAAGGAGAAATCATAGCAGCAAAAATGTAATCCAGATGAACAGCTAGCCAAGAAAGAAGGTATCAGTGTGTCCAAATTACTGAATGACTAAATGGGAGTTGACTCTGGTACCTTCTTTATCTGGTTAACTAACTCATTAACTCTTTGGTAACTGAACACATTCAGAGTTCAGACATTGATACGGTGATGGATAATGCAATTGAAACTATGCAAATGGATTTGCCACTGCATTTTCCTTTCCTTCACTTTCTGGATTGTAAAGTGTCAGAGAAAAAGTTGGCTCTGCAGTCTAGGCAGCCAGGAGTTCTTCTATACCCCAGTCATTTATAGTTGGTGGTACAGGTTTTCCAGAACCGAAAAGAGGCCTGTTTTTTTGGGCTCAAGAAGCACCTCACGTCAGATGGCTTGCTTCCTTAGGACTCAAAGAGTGACTCAGTAAGTAACGAAAGACAAGAGGAAGAGGATCAGGAGAAAACAGATTAATCATATGGGTTTTCTCGGCTGAGAGTTGTCATGCGAGAAAAATAAGAGACTTGAATGCATAGGTACCTTTTCACAAGAAAGCAGAATCACTTGTTTGTGAAGCAAAGATTCAATTAAAGTATGGAGGCTCAGCTCCTTGCTTTTTGGGAACTGGAATTTTGTTTTGTAGGCCTTTCCTTACCCCCTTCTTATACCCCCAGCAATCATGAGTGGCAATTGCCCTCTCTCCTACACACGGACAAACACGCATTCACGCACACAAACAGATTGCCATCATCATAATCACAATCACCGTTGTAGTTTGTTTAGAAGAAAATGAAGGGTTCAACATTCTTGTTCTGTTCTCTCATGATCTTTCAATTAGTGAGTTGGGTTTGTGTAACTGTATCAAGCAGGCCTTTTGCACCATATCATGATGTTCCTGCTTTTCATCAACAAGGTTAGTAACTCTTTAACCTTCTTCCCTTGAGCCCTTTCCTTTCCCCTTTCTCCACTACAAAGAATTCTGAAAAACCTCTACTAACTTCACCTCCTTGATCAGGCACAGACCAGCTGAGTCTCCAGTCTTCGCAGTCAAATTTGATCAGCTCAAAAGAGGTTTCTCTCTCTGTCTGCGTGTGTCTGTACGTGTGGCCATGTGTGTGTACTGATTCTTTGATTAATCTAGCCAAAGAAACTAACTTTGCAACAACCTCTTGAAGGGTAATGAAAGCATGACAGAGGTGGCTGAAGTGAAGGAAGAAGCAGCAGAAGCATACAAAGGGGTGAACAAAATAGGATCAAGGCCACCAAGCTGTGAGCACAAGTGTTATGGATGTATGCCATGTGAGGCCACCCAAGTGCCCACCACCGCCGGCCGCGTGGGCGTCCAGTATGCAAATTATGAGCCTGAGGATTGGAAATGCAAGTGTGGCCCTACCTTCTACTCTCCATGACTATAAACTCCACAAGAGCTGCTTCAGGATCTCTCTGTATATGTACAGTTATTAGCTAGGTAGCTTAACTAGTGTGTAGAGAAAACAAAATGCTTTTCACAATTTACATTAATGTACGTTGGGGCTAATTACGTTCACGATTTGATCAACGTTCTTTTTTCATTTTGGCAAAGATTTTTTCTTACTTTAATTTGTTTTTACTGTTGAGTAGTTTTTCAGCATTTTCGTGTTGTTTAGAGTTTATTTTTATTTGTCAAATTACGGCAATTTGCGCACACCAAATAAAGACTGATCTTTCATAACTCAAAAGAATCACAAAAATACTAGATGAAGATCACTTTGGGTCCTTATGCGGTGAGGAGCAAAAATTGTTATGAATGGTGTTTTTTTGTTTATTTTAAAATGAGATAATAGTATTGATAGAGTAAAGAGTTACAAGATTTTTGTTGGTCTGTCTTTTTGGGTTAAAATTTTTTAACATAAAAATAACAATAAAGTCATGACATAATATGATTATTACAAGCCAATACAATTAAAGGAGATAACTAAATCGGCATACTAACGCACGAATCTACAGTAAACTCAACGTCTTATACTTTAACCCAATAAAAGAAAAAGGAGATTTGAAGGGAACGGAAGGGAATTGAAAGTGTTCGTAGGCATTTGCTTTTTTTTTTTTGGATGCTAAGTTTCAAAAGTAAATCATACAATCACGCCAAAGTAAAAATTGCTTCAACGAGAGTGAAAACTCATTTAACAATATAGCTAACTTTTTCTTAGGTATCAATGAAGTACTTTTTCTTATTTGAAATCCAACCAATGAATTAAGTTATATGAAATAAAGGAAAACTAGATGTTTAGTACTTCAAGATAGAAAACTGTGATAGCTTAATACGTTGTAATCAATAATAGGGACATGAATTTTGGACCGAGTTGTTCAGGCAAATTAGGATAGATTATGGTTGCAACCCGAGTCGTAGCCCTCTAACTATAACCATAAGCATACAACAAGTAACAGTTGTTAAATGTAATCCGTGACGATTTCTCAAAAAAAATCAGCGGCAAATTTTTAGCGTGATCAATTAGCCACTAAGTGTGTGCTACAAATGGGCTTTTCATATGAATGAAGTTTGGGCCTCTTCAAGAATTGTCATTGCCCAAAACGATTTAGGCGAATTTTACATCTACTGAAACTTCCCATTCAAAGCGAAAAGTCGTTAACCTCTGCGAATCTGCTCATTAACCGCTACTCTGTCAATCGATTTTCAACAATGGCATTCTACCGGGTAAGTGTATCTCCTGAATCTTTGCAATTCGCTTTACTTTGCATTCTTACAATCTCATGTTCGTATTTGATCTGCCATTATTTACGAGATCTAATAATGAATTGCTTGCGATCTGTGAAATTCCTACATTACTATCCTAGATCCGTCATTTCTCAACAAAATCATCCTTGTTTCTTACATTAATCGACGTTTTACTTAGCAAATGCTAAGCATGTTTGTCGATTGGAGCTCAATGTGATCTGCACACGCAAAGACGAAGGAAGATGAGCGTGTGTTTGTGAATCTGAAAAGAAGCACCAAAAATGACCGCTTCTGTTTGTGTGCATTAAGAGTGCGTTTTTATGTGATTCTGATGTGATAGTGGTTGTTGAATGTTTTTGTACTCCCCTAGGATTGATTTTAATACGTGCAAACATCGAATTGAACTCGAATAACTATCACACGGTAAATAAGTGTCATTTGCGAGTTTAGCTAGGGTGAAAAGAATGAGTGGAGTCATAGTGTACATGTACTAAATCTATCCATGATTTTGCGAAAAGTCAAAGGTGGAAAATCCTATGAAACTGAGGATGCATTAGGTTTTGGTCTATGGCAGAATTGTGTGAGCTTGACCATTTGTTGATGATAATGTGGTTCTGATTGGGTTCTGTAGGAGGCATGCCCTACTATAAAGAACATCCTCCTCTTGGACTCTGAAGGGAAGCGTGTAGCGGTTAAGTACTATTCAGATGATTGGCCAACAAACAGCTCTAAGTTGGCCTTTGAAAAGTCTGTGTTCACTAAAACTCAAAAGACAAATGCTAGGATAGAAGGTACGGCACTTCTTTTTTTATCTTTATTACTTTTTCTGTTTTTTTCATTCAGCAGACATCAAACTACTCAGTTTCAAATTGTTGATTATGATGAGTTTTAGTTGAACACTACTTTACTGGACTTACTTTGTGAAGATTAGTATGTTAGTTTGACAAGTTACGGACAATGAGGAACTTATTTCCTTTTTGTGAATAGGATATGCACGAACAGGAAAGAGGGTATTCCTTAGGCCGTGTATGGGATATGAGTGCTATGTAACGAGAATTCCTTGTGTTTTTGGTTGACGAGTTGGCCTCTATTTATATCTCAAACTTTCTGTTGCTTTGCAGCGGAAATTGCAATGTTTGAGAACAACATTGTGGTCTATAAATTCGTTCAAGATTTGCACTTTTTTGTGACTGGAGGTGATGACGAAAATGAATTAATTCTAGCTACAGTCCTTCAGGGATTCTTTGATGCCGTTACACTTCTCCTCAGGTTGTTTGTCAGAACCATAACATTGCTTTTTTACTTAAATGTGATGATTCTCGATACATGCTCTTATGTTGTCTAAATTAGCATGTCCTTATTGTAGGAACAATGTTGACCAAAGGGAGGCACTTGAGAACTTAGATCTGATCCTCTTATGTCTTGACGAGATTGTTGATGGAGGGTAGGCAAATATATCTTTTACTTCATGAATCTGGCCACCACCTTTTTTCTTGCTTTTTCCTGTTTTTTGTTTCATTGGTTCATTGCATGTCATTTGGGTTATTGCAACTTGCATTTGTATCCATCAAATGTCACCAATAAAAAGTTATAGAACTCTGAAAGAAAATTATGTGTATTATATGCTACTCTTACTTCAAAATTATCTAAATATCAACTGATGTAGAAAATGTTTAGACATACAAAAGATGTCGTTTGACCTTGTCATGAGTAGATATAATCTGGGTTGGGTTTGCTAGACTTTACAATGTGCTTGAAACCAAGTTGCTCTCTATAGTAAATAGATTTTGTTGTTGGAGTGCATGGAGATGCTGAAGTGTGGAAAGGATCCCCAACCAAAGATTAAAGAACACAACTCAATATGCTCTGAGGTACTCACAAAGGCCATGTATAAAATGCTTATACATGAATATAAACGCGGATAACTTGGAAATGTGGCAAGAATACAATGGTACATTACAGTTAACCATAGACATAGAAGGTATTAAATATCATACATTCAGTGTATGTCAACCCCCGCGTGCAAGAACTCCAATTGAGGATTGTAGAAGTCTCCTACGTCAGCCAAGGATAGCCTATTACTTGATTTTGTCAATCAACCCCGTGGTGGTTGTATTACACAAAGACTTAGAGAAGATCATCCTAGTTACAAGACACATCAGTTTTCTGGCAGAACATTGAAAATACGCTAACAAGGAAGCCATTATGCGGTGAGTTGGGCTTCCGCTAAAATGGTTATCACGTTCACTTGAGCTCCGGTCGAGCTTACTTTAGGTTTTTCTATCCAAGATATTTTTTGGTTACCTGGTTGTCTTTTATCACTTATTGTCAGAGATTTCATCTCAACAAAAGGAATTTCCAACTGCAGAAGGTTGATTCTTTAGGGAGGCGGGGGTGTTGACTTTTTACGATCACGAACTTAAGATTAAAAAGTAAAGCTGGAACACAACCCGTATAAGGTAGACAGGGTGCCATATAGAGCCTTAGAATGTACCATGTATACTCACTTGTATTCAGCCAAAAAATTTCTGGAAGAAAATAAGCTTCTTTACAACTCATCTTATATTGGTATGTGCATAGGCCATCCTTTAGCCTCATAGGCCATCTTTTGCTTTAGATGATTCTTACTTCCAGTCGGTGAGAAATATTTGCACCACGAAATGCCAGTTTTTCTTGTCGATAGAGGATTGTAGTCCAGTATGCTTCAGCTCAAGCTCACCAGCTCTGCCTTTTTTCCGGGTCTCATTTTTATCATATATCTGGCAGGATAATTCTTGAAACAGATGGCAATATTATTGCTGGGAAAGTGGCCACCCATAGCATGGATGATGGGGCACCCTTGTCTGAGCAGGTAACAGAACTCACTTCCTAGCTTACCTTCAAGATAAACAGAAATATTATGCATTTGGTATTCTTATTGTGTTTGTTTGATCGCAAGTTGGAATAATATGTTTCTTCCTTGGTGCATGCAAATTAAAGGCACTCAACGACTTTGACTAGAAAAATTTGGTAGGAGAGTATTACAGATTCAAACCTTTTCAGATATATATATTTAAGAGCACGTCTATTTTAGCTCTATTTGCTCCACATATCCCTCAACCCCTGCCCCACTCCACACCCCCCCCCCCCCCCCCCAAAAAAAAAAAACCCAAAAAAAGAAAAAACAACAATAATAAGAAAGAGAAAAGAAAAGGTAAAAGAAGAACACGGGTTTTCCTTGGTGTCAAATATTATTCTAACCTCAATCCGTCTTTCAATATCTGCAGACTATAACTCAAGCTCTGGCTACAGCACGTGAACACTTGACAAGATCACTTCTCAGATAATGCGTCCACATACACGCAGAATGCGAGCTGCCGTCTCATTGTTAGGATTTTCCTTTTCCTTGGTTGAATGGTAGTTGATTACTTTTGACATTTGTGTGGGGGGGATCTTGATGTTTGCTTTATTGTGGCTTCCTTTTCCAATTGCCGAACGTTGGTTGTGTTTATAGATTCTGTTAGAGATTATATCTTCGTCCCATTGTTGGAATGGTGAACGACTAAGTTTTACACGTTTTATCTACCTACCTTATATTGGAATGCAGTATCATGTTGGAGATCACACTGATGGTTAGACCATTTCATTGGCCTTCCAAATTAATCAATCTATAGTCCGTAACGGTAGAATTAGCTTCAATTATCACACATAATTTTACTGCAGACGTGCGGTTTAAGGACCTTCGTTTGGTTAGACATTGCGTTGGGGGTGTCCTTTTACTAGCTATATTAATTAGTGGATTTGCTGGTCGGCACATCGCATTATATTTTCGTTGACAAGTACTAGTCATTTACTGAATTTAGGCATGACAAGCATTCCAACCTTTACTTTTGTTGCTTCCTCTAAACGCAGTTGATGTAGCATGGCAACTGCTATCTATATCATCCTTCCCTGCTACTAATAATTATTCAAAAGATATTATCACTTAGCCACCAATCTTATGCCACCAAATTTGACCCATTGTTCTGCTGAGATGTCCACTTCATTTCTTTCAACAAAATTTACCGGACTAAAGTCTGGCCATAAGTTATCACATTCATAAATTTTTTAGCATTCGCTTTTTTTGGGGGTGTTCTGTTATTAAGTTCGTGCCTACTTTGCCGTTCACATTCCCGCTTTTGCTCCGCTCCTATTGGCCTTGTGCTGATGGTTAGTGGTCTCACATTGACTCAAAAGGCGGTAATTTCGAGTCGGCATATGTAAGGTACGGGCACTGTTGAGGGTTTCGAATTTGAAGAGAGGACCAGCAAATGAACTTTATGAAAAGAGAACAAGAATGAAGGTGCTCGCTCTATGGGAGAAACAGCACCGCATGATGAATGAAAAAGCCATTTGTTTGAATATTGCTTTTAGAGATGCTACATTGGTTTTGGAGATTCAAAGAGAAAGAATGTGCAACATTTGCCATGACAAGTTTCTTTCATGAGTGAAGTTGTTTCCTTCTGTATATCGATTAGCTTTATCTTCATGGTCAAGGACCAAGACTAGAATTCTCTCTGCTGTACAACACATATGCTGTAAGAAAAAAATACCGTTTAATGTATTTTAGCAACAAATGATTGTTACTATAATTTTAACAACAGTGCCAAAATACTTTTGGTAACAATTTTTTGTCACAAATTATTACATCACATTCGTATCCAAGGCGAATGTAAGACCATTAAAAAGGACCGCTTTCAAGGCAAATCCAAGTAGTGCAAAATGCTGATTAGTTGCTTTGAAGGGGTGCGAAGCTGTGGTAGCAACCTGAGCAAAAACAAGAATAACCAAGGCAACATGGTAATAAAAGAAATATGTTCAATTTCCAGAAAAATAATGAGAAAATGTACTTTGAGGTTAAAAAGAAAAGGTCAATAACAGTATCACTACGACATGGCCTGCCATAATTCAGAAATGTAAGGCCATAATCTCAAAGGGTATAAGAAGAAGAAAGGACATATAGAGATATTGTTAATCCGCGGTTAGGTGTTAATAAATTGAGTTGAATTTGCTAATGCCATATTGCATTTCTCCATTCTCTATATATTTCTTTGAGCAGATCCTAATGATAGTTGAAGGAAGGTAGGTGGTCAATGACCAATAAGTTTCGTGTTGATAGCAAAGCAATCTTGCACAAACAAATTGATGACCTTCGGAGGAAACGAAGAAACACACGTAGCAGTATTATATGCGATGAACTTTTTGATAAGTGTTAAGGCGCATTATATTCAAATAGACATTTACTGTCTCTTTATTGTTCTAGTAACAATATTGTCACACTATAACAATTATAACGATTACTCGAGGTTTCGTCCACGTCACCCTTGACGAAGATGCTTATATCCATTACGTATGGAAACAGATGCACCCTTGTCTCGGGACGGTCTATTTATCACTTTGATTCAATTTACATCGTTCACTTTCAAGAAAACAAGGCTTAAAGAAATACTGATCGCTTTAAGTTTATGAAGTTTGACATCAATATAATAGTTTAATTCCGATTAGCCTGCAGGTTTTAAGATCAAAACCATTTAAGACTATTGAATATCTCACAAACATTTAGAAGACCATGGCCAGACTTAATTTTAGCAGAAGAGAGACGTCCAAGAAACAAAAGGATCCATAATGACAGCTGCTTGGGATAACTAATGAGGTCGGGTCAAGTCATCACACGTTTGCGTGTCTTTGTATGGGGCCAGAGATTCTCCATGCGAATACAGCTTCTGGAATTTGGACCCCCGCAGCTTCATTTTCAAACCAAGCCAGCACCACCCAACTGTCAACGCGTTCATGTCACGTTTTGGTTCCTCAAATGGGTGCTCATTTTAGTCAAAACAAGAAAACATTAATCAAAATAATGTATTAGTCTTTGTCTCGCAGCCCCTGAGATATTCACGCGGTTAGGGTTTGGGATATCCTATGACTGGCTATCTTCAAACAACTGCAAATAAGATATATTATATTGACCACACTTCAATTGTTCTTTCTTTTTTTTTTTTTGGCTATGGTTAGAATTGTAACTTTTGTATGGCATGTTCGTGTGGAGTGTCAAGTCCCACATCGACAATACATGGGGTTTGAGATTGATTCTTATATCTGGTAGGCTTCCCCAACCCAAAAGCATGCTCAACATGGTATCAGAGTTAAGCTCATGCCGCCCCATTCGATCCAACGGGACCACCTCTTATTCAAGAAGAACACCTCTTATTCTCACGCTTCGCGTGAGGGCGGTTGTCAAGTCCTACATCGACAATACATGAGGTTTGAGATTAATTCTTATATCTGGCGGGCTTCCCCAACTCTTGAGCATTCTTTTGGGTTGGACATCAGTTTCAACATGGAGATTGAAGTTAACGACCTTGAGGTTCTTTCTTGACAAATGAATTCTGATGTTACTGAATATCATGTGAAATGAGAAAAAAGAGGTGGTTTGTAGGAAAATATCAAAATAATTATGAAAATATATAGTTTGAATTAATCGGTGTGCTCACGGATTAGTTCTAAAGGATGTTGAGATTGAGAAAAATAGGTTACATCGGTGCAGTTTCCATCATGTCAGACGCAATCCAAATAAGGCTGCCCACTGCCCACGAACTTGCAGCTATAAGAAGGGAACTGCATGAGTTTAGGGTACGGTAAGAGGAACATCCTCTGAAATTATGTAATAGCGTCGTTCTTGATTTAAAATAAAATAAAATATAAAATAACTTTTTAACCCCATTTACCCCTCCTCCTATCTTATCAAATTTTCTTGATCTAACAGTTTTAAATAGCCTTTGACTACGTAATATTTATTCTGCCATCTAGGCAGTATTTAAAAGGGATTTTTTTTTTGGGGGGGGGGGGGGGGGGTGGAGAAACTTCTAATTGACAAAATTATGAGTAATTTTTGTACTTACACACGGGCGCGTGAACAAGCTTTAGCAAATGGGCCGTGGTGCCGTACACTTGCTTTCAAATTTTCTTTTCCTGTTTCCTAATTGTGGGTGACATTCTTTCTCACACTTGAAAGCCGCCCTTTGATTCAAACTCCGTCTATTTGCGCCCCCACGTTCTTCACGGCAAGTTCAATTACTTGTTTTGCAATAGCAATGTGGAGGATGGAAAGGGACATTTTTAATTTGACGCCACCAACCACCTTTTCTTCTTTTTCGTATTCGACAAAACTTTGTAACATCTGCAACTCTTCTTGCACTGATCTTGCGAATTCTCTCTTTGGCCTTTGTTGCACTTTTGCCCTTTAACTATTTCTTAACAAGTTTTGGATCCTTACGACTATTGATAACCATCCGTTAACTTTGGTTGTGTCTCCTTGTAAGTTCTCAAACCAGACGTCGAGATGATCGGTTGTTGACCCATCGCAGCGATGGGTCCGACAGTTGCTCGCGGTGGTAGTCAATTGCACCTTTGAGTTTGAAGATTTTTACTTTTTGTTTATGTTAAGCGAAAAAATGTTCCAACGAAAATGGGTCCGACAGTTGCTCGCGGTGATAGTCAATTGCACCGTTTGAGTTTGAAGATTTTTACTTTTTGTTTATGTTAAGGGAAAAAATGTTCCAACGAAAACATAATTGCATTGATAATAAGAATTTATTGCAGACATACAACCGCGTACAATAATTACAACCCAATCGGCCCTCGAGTGGGACTTGTGGGCTTAATAGGCCGTCATACATAATTCCTTCCCAGTTTCTAAAAGACTTTTACACGCTTTAAGAAGGAAGCAAATCACCGTTGTGACACTTACGAAAAGCCTAGTACAAAACAAACCAAAACCGAATGGATGGGAAAGGTTTAATTTGGAGGACGATGGAAGGGTTTGATCCCACCATGAAAAAATAAAAGGATGAGTGTCATGGAATCAAATTGAGTGGGTATTGAGAGTTTTATCACGCACGTCAAGGACAGAACTACAAAAGCCAGGGCACATGGTTGACTCATTTTGTTTAAATAAGTGGATAATCTCTTAATTAAATCGTCATTAGGCAATAAACCTTGTTTGACTATAATCAAGCTGGGAATGGAGTATGAACAACGACATCCAGTAGTCCCACGTTTTCTAGTTTTTTTTTTTTATTTAGGTATTAACATTCATTGAAGTTCACACCTCTTAGTTGGCAATGACAACGTAAAGTGACTTTAGCTCTCTTCTATTGAAATACCATCATGTTTAGGATTAGGCGTAGCCAGACCTGTTTTAAATAAATCTCTCGTTATTTACACTTTAGTCACCTCTCCGAACTTTTATTGGATCGAGAAATAAGTCACAGACACAGCTATTGAATCAGTTCTAGGCACAAGTTTTAACGGTGATGACTCTGATACTGCTTTATCTGCTTGTATAGAATCGACTGTTAGTGAGAATCCGATGAACATATTCAGAATAGCATCGTACAAACATTCTCTTTTAGTCATTGTATTATTAATCATAACATTTTGCATACGCATTGGTGGCTGCTTTTCAAATTTTTGGTCAAATTCTAGACATAAAGAAGAGGGGTGGGTGAGGCCAGAGGGAATTCGACTTGATGCAGTCCCAACCTGGTAATCCCTACTAAATTAATGTAGTGGGTATATCCATAACTCGATACGGCTCTATTATGTGAGTGACATTAGGCCAACAGAAAGGTACTGCCAACAGGCATGCAAGAGGAAAAAAGAAAAATATAATTTGTGACATAATTAACTAATTATAAATTAATCAGGTATAGTCCACTTTTAGCTTGAGTGATGGAGATTAAGGTGTCCACCATATGTTAATTACTTAATTTATTTCTTCCTAATTTGACAAGAGGTTATGTATTATTGTGATTCATTGTTTGTGTTTTGAGTTTATGCATTGAGCGATTCTGAAGATCTTTTTCATTTGTATCATACTAGCATTTTTTATTTTGTGTCGGGAGCTAAGATAACTTAAGTCAGCAACTTCGTTACCTATAAAAATGCAGCTTAGCAAGTGAGCTTTCTACGTTTTTGTTCATTGGGGTACACTTGATTTTGTTTTTATGCCATTGCAAGTGCAATTTGGTTTCAGTTCTATGATTAATCAGAGCATGGGGAGAGCAACACTTTTTACTGTAGAGATAGAGATGAAGGGCTAAAGTTCGTACTAGTGTTTTATGTTATTTTATTCTATCTCCATGGACAAGTTGGCGTTGATCAACATTGACTAATCAAAACATTTGAAAGACATAATTTCAAAAAAGTAAAATACCAACCGATATTTTTTTTTCATGAAATAATGTGGCATTTGGTTGTTTCAGTCTTGCGAAATTACTTTTCGGATCCAAGTGTCATATTTTATGTCGTCGACAGAATTTACTTATTCTTCATTATTATAAAGTTCAAGCGTGCGACGTTTCAGTTTTGTCTCAAAATGAGATACTCATTCAAAAGCTTACAATTTTAGAACTTCCAGAAACACTAAACGCTTGATTTGCCTTATCTCTGTGCAATTAAACTCATTGAATTAGGACGTTTCGAATTTGCGTAAAGCATGTCTAAGCTTAAAGAAGAAAAATTATACGGTCTTTTACCTAACAATCTATCCTTTGCTAAAAGAATTATTTAAAGCGCGTCGTCTTCGTCTTGAATAAGTTTGTCCAGTCCAAGGTACATCCAAGAGTAATAGTATCAATCATGTACATGTGAAAACAAAAAATGGAAAATACGTTGCATGAAGAAGAGACTATGTTCTTCATGACCCTCCAATGACAAAAAAATCTCAAAGATGTGATCACATCCCAATGGTGTCATGCAAAAAAACTCCCAAGTCCCAAGGGATGACGCCGATAAGATCTATATATTGAACTATTAATTATCACGTGATCGAATTTTTTTTCGAGTGGGTCGAACACATAAACGAATTAAATTTTTTGGTGGTGGATTTGATTGTAAGTTGTCTGCTGAGCTTGGATCGACCTGTTCTGGTACAATGGGGAAGTATCCAATTGAAAATCAACTGACGATGAGAAAAGAAGTGTTCAAAGCTTATAGAAAGAAGCTTAAGAGCCTGTACGCTTACAAGATTTTTTTTCTGTATTCTATATTATATTTTTGGTTTTCAAAATTTAGTATTCAGTTCTAAAATCATATTATGTACTTTTACTTTTTTCCGTATCTACTTTTTTTAATTTTTTATGTACGTTTATCATTTTCATTTTCGTTTTCACCAACTTTTTTCTGAACTAATTTATTAATGGATCCCACTATTTCTATTTCTAGGAAGACCCAGTGAAATGGGTGGTCTATTTGGTGAGTGTTTGTTAAAATAGGGTGGTAGATATAAGGGAGAAGAGGTGATATTCTGACAAGGAGAATACAGTCAAAGAAAAAGGTGAAAACACCCTTTGGGTGTTTTCACCTTTTTTGATACTATTTGAAAATTTTATCCAAAACGAAATCAAAAAAACGTAAACATACAAAAAAAAAACATATTTTTCATTATCATTACAAAAATGATAACTGAAAAACGTAAACGTACAGCCCCTAAATTATTGCTTTTTCGATATGGAACTTATATCGCTATAATTGATATATGCATTTGGTAATTTGTATCACCTTTTTTTTAGCAAAAACCAAAAAATATAATATGAAAATGATGATTAATTATATTCCAATATTTATCATTTAAATTCTATTTTCGTTATTAAAGGCCAAAGAGAAACCCACGAAAATGCATTAGAAAGTCTCACTTCATTACTTTTTAACGATATGCAATCAAAGTAAAGTGCAATGTGAAGCATTTAAAGTATCCAAAATTTGCTAATCAAAGTTTAAACATTGGAAACTTATTGTCATGCTTCACTTTATAATTTTCACTCCACTTTGGTCAATAAAGAACCGTAAGTGATGCTCTTTAATGCTTTCTGCGACACTTCTTTAATTTTCAATGACCAAAGTTATTTGTAAGTGTCAAAAGACGTAATATGGTTGCTGGTATTTATACCCAAAAAAGTTGCCAAATTTAAAGACTTGAAATCACAGGACCTGTTTCCTTTTCATTTTATCTTTAAGAAATTCTCTTATTTTTCTCTCTCATGATTGGAGAAAAAAAAATATTTTAGATTTTTCCCAAAATTATTTTTTAAAGTTACTTTCATAAACACCCAAAACAGTAAAGTAAACACAATTTACCAGATTAGGAAATCTGTTAAGAAACAAAGTTAAAAACTTAGAAATATATACCAACAGAACCACATACTTGTATGAATTTTTTTTTAATTTTTTTTGTTTAAGTTAGTCAAGAGAATCATATTTTTTGAGAACATAGAGTCAGTTACAAGAGTAAATTTTTTGCAAAGTCGATACATTAAAGAGAATATTATCCCCATTTTTCCGAGTTCTTGTCCAGACGTACATAAAAAAATTAATACTAATAGATGATCCAATGTACAGCTTTAAAAAACTCAGGAAGTACCTCCTCCGATAAAAGGAAAAGTTTTTCTTAAAATTACTTCAAGCACAAAGATGCAAATGGCGACAAAATAGAAGAAAAATCCATTTGTCAAAGACATCCTGAGGATATTGATAATCAAGATCCTCATTTATCACCAAAAGATTTCAAAAAATTGGAAAACATGTTATTGTCAAATTATCGTAAAAAATTCAAAAACAAAAAAGTAAAGACCCAATCCGAACCAAGTCTTTTTCGACGAAATTGACCCGGGAAACTTCCATCGTAGCAGGACTCATTCAATTTCCAACGTTGCGTGGGAGTGGGATGCGTCGTCATGGCCCCACTCAGACTTCCCAAGCAAGTCAATAATTCATCTAGAATCCGGATTTGGCTGTCCACTGACGGCTTGGTTACGATAAAGACTTTGGAGTCTTCGGTGCAGCGGTGATAATAGATGTGACACGATGTAATACACGAATTAATCTACAGATGGTTAAAGTTTTATTATCGTTTTATATTTTCTGTCAGTTATATCACGTCATGTATTTTACTGCTAAGTCGATAACAGGTTCCGTGAGATGAGACGGAGGTCAATAGATCCATCCTGATGCTATGCGTCTCATCAATTGCTGCTAAACATACAAATCTTCCGTTCAGAGAGCAGTTATTTAGTTCTCGAGTTGCCAATAACTTGTTGTTTTAGACTTTTGCAGGTACGACGAAGAATTGTTGTAAGATTATAGAGGATGGGGGAGGTCGCAGTTGCCACGAAAGACTAGCGCGGGACCCACATTGCTCTTGGACAGGCAAAATAGATTGGGTCTTGGTCGTACTTCTTGACAGGTTAGTAGTATTCGGAACATGCAAACCTATTTCCCTTCTTTAGGATAAAAAAATCATATTTAACATCCAATTTAAATGTATTAAATTAAACCGGCAAAAAAAAATAAACAACAAAGACCCTCGTATTACAGAACAGGCTGAACAGCAGAGAGAGAGAGAGAGAGAGAGAGAGAGAGAGAGATTCACATTTTTACATGTACGAAGAGATACACATTCACATAGAAAGAGTCCCCTTAAAATACTGGGCATTGCTTCTTCTGCCGTCTAACGGGGAGAGAGAGAGAGAGAGAGAGAGAGAGAGAGAGAGCTGCCCTTTTTGCCTAAACCTCCCCTCCACTCCGTCTCTCTGTTTCCATTGCGATCTCTGCATCTCCTGAGGTCATTTTTCATTGATCTCCTCATGATTTGCCATCTGGGTTTTTGTCTACACTGTTCTTTAACGATTCTTGATTCTTGAAGCCTCGTGATTCCAAGGTTTACCCTTTTTTTGTACCTTCCATGTTGAATTTCTTGAATTTTTTTCGTAAATTTGTTGGGGGGAATCTACAGCTGTGTTTGTATGTGTATAGTGGTGTATATTCAGTCGAAGATTCTTTGTTATAGTTATTATAGCTAGGAATGGTGAAATGTTGTTTTTCTTTTCTTGGCTTCACTCAAGGCTGTTAATTCTGTTGTTGGATTTTGACAGCTATGAATGTTTGGATGAAATCGTACAATTTGGTATGGCTTTTTCATTTCTGGTTTCTTTTTTCTTCTTTAATTGGGGGTTTAAGCTTTGAGAGCTGAAACTCGTTTTCGCTTGATCTTGTTTTTGAAATCTTCCACTAACTGTGTGACAATTGTGAGCGTATTTGTACTTTTCATGGTTATAGTTGACTGATTTTCTCTGAAGCTCTTTCAATGAGAGATTGTAATTTGCGAATCTTGGTTGGAAGGATTTTACTGATGCAACTTTGATTGTTTGCTCATGAGTGTCAATTGGTCTCATCAAAATTTATGGAGTTTGCTTATGATCTTGAGTTTGATGCATTCTCAGGTACCTCAAGTGGAATTCTTCCAATCTCTATTTTGTGAGTTGAGTCCTCTGAAATTTTAAAATTCGGTCTAGGAGGAGCTTAATTTGTATAAAATTCTTCTGATCATTGTGGTGAAAGTGAGACTTTTCTTGGAGTTGTTATGAGGTAATAACAGTTGAAACCTGAGAAATGGCGCACGGCAGGATTAGGGCAAAGCTCCGAAGGAGCAGTCTTTACACATTCGGATGTATGCGAGCACCTCCTGAGTCTACCGTGGATCCAGGTCAATCACAAGGCTCTGGATATTCGCGAACAGTACACTGCAACCAGCCTCGCCTCCACCAAAAGAAACCTTTTAAATATGTGTCGAACTATACTTCAACCACAAAGTACAATATCATAACATTTCTGCCCAAGGCTCTCTTTGAGCAATTTCGGCGTGTTGCCAATGTGTATTTTCTCCTGGCTGCCATTCTGTCACTCACACCTGTTACGCCATTCTCAGCTGTCAGCATGATTGCTCCTCTGGCATTTGTGGTTGGGCTTAGTATGGCAAAGGAAGCTCTGGAGGATTGGCGCAGATTTATACAGGATATGAAAGTTAATCTGCGAAAAGCTAGCGTTCATAGAGAGAATGGTGAATTTTCTTATAAGCCATGGATGAAGATTCGGGTTGGAGATGTATTGAAAGTAGAAAAGGATCAGTTTTTTCCTGCAGATTTACTACTTCTGTCATCAAGTTATGATGATGGGATTTGTTATGTAGAGACTATGAACCTAGATGGAGAAACCAACTTGAAAGTTAAAAGAGCTTTGGAGGTAACCTTGCCCTTGGATGATGATGGTGTTTTCAAGGATTTTGAGGGAACTATTAGATCTGAAGACCCCAATCCTAATCTGTACACTTTTGTGGGTAATCTAGAATATGACCGTCAAATTTATCCTCTAGATCCTAGTCAGATTCTCCTCAGGGATTCTAAGCTTAGGAACACAGCTTATGTGTATGGAGTGGTGATATTTGCGGGTCATGATAGCAAAGTCATGCAGAATGCTACTAAATCTCCTTCGAAAAGGAGCAGGATCGAAAAACAGATGGACAAAATCATTTACTTCCTTTTCACCCTCCTTGTGTTGATCTCATTGATCAGCTCAATAGGGTTTGCAGTGAAGACAAAGTATCAGATGCCGGATTGGTGGTACATGCGACCACCAGACAACAAGGGCTTTTATGATCCTTCCAGGCCTGCCTTGTCAGGCTTTTATCATCTGGTCACTGCTCTTATCCTCTATGGGTATTTGATTCCCATCTCGCTCTATGTTTCAATTGAGGTGGTAAAGGTTCTTCAAGCATTATTCATAAACCAGGATATACACATGTACGATGACGAGACTGGAACTCCTGCCCAAGCACGGACATCAAATTTAAACGAGGAGTTAGGCCAGGTTGATACAATTCTCTCTGATAAAACTGGCACTCTGACATGTAACCAGATGGACTTTCTCAAGTGTTCCATTGCCGGAACTGCATATGGCAGGTCTTCCAGTGAAGTAGAACTTGCTGCCGCTACACAGATGGCCATGGACCTTGATGGGCAAGACCCAGAGAGCAACCCCACTCCTTCCTGGAGAAATAGCGGACAATCTTTTGGGCAACCCAAAGATGAAATTGAACTGGAGACAGTCGCTACTTCAAAAGATGAAAAGTATCAGAAACATGTGATAAAGGGGTTCAGTTTTGAGGACAGCCGCCTCATGAATGGAAACTGGTCAAAAGAACCCAATCCAGATGCCATTCTGTTATTTTTCCGCATACTTGCACTTTGTCACACTGCAATTCCCGAGCTAAGTGAAGAGACAGGTAGCTTTAACTATGAGGCAGAGTCGCCTGATGAAGGAGCCTTTCTTGTTGCAGCAAGAGAATTTGGCTTTGAGTATTGTAAAAGAACTCAAACAAGTATAATTGTTCACGAGAGACATCCCTTTACCCAAGAGATCACAGAAAGGTCAGGGCAAGAACAAATAATTTGGAGCGTATTAAAGCTCCTCCTTTAGAATACATCTCCTGATTCTTAGTTTTCATTGACCTTTTCAGAGAGTTCAAACTTCTCAATTTATTGGATTTCACAAGCAAAAGAAAGCGAATGTCTGTTATTGTGCGGGACGAGGACGGAGAGATTCTTCTCCTATGCAAAGGTGCAGACAGGTCTGGTTCTAGCTTCCCTTTTTCTCTCTTTCCTTATTTTAGTTTCAAGTGTACACACAACACACTCATGCTAATATCTTCTCTTGACTTCTTAAGTTCTTGTGGTGTTGAGGGACGTTTTGACTTGTATCTCTACATTGTTCTTTCATAGATGTTGTTGCCTGTAGTAGTCAGACGGAACAGCAATATGCTATTCAGCTCTGAAGATAACTGATGTCTCTTCTAGTTAATCGCATGTCTAGACTCCCTGCAAGCTATCTCAGTTTTATAATCCATAATAGCGCGTTTTTTATTCTTATTGGGTTGTGCAGCATCATCTTTGATCGGTTATCGAAGAGCGGAAGAATGTTTGAGGAAGCTACCACAAAGCATCTAAATGAGTACGGAGAGGCTGGGTTACGTACTCTGGCACTTTCTTACAGGAAGCTCGAAGAGGCAGAGTATTCTGCTTGGAATGCTGAATTTCTCAAAGCAAAGACTTCAATTGGCGGTGATAGGGAGGCAATGCTTGATCGAGTATCTGACATGATGGAAAAAGATTTGATCCTTGTCGGTGCGACTGCTGTAGAGGACAAACTGCAAAAAGGGGTAGGTGTTAATTTAGATGCAGTACCCTTTGTCGAATATTATATATTTAATCTGGGCTCATATTTATCTCAAGTTTTTTGCTACTTCTCTAGGTTCCACAGTGTATAGATAAACTGGCACAAGCTGGTCTCAAGCTCTGGGTTCTGACAGGTGATAAGATGGAAACTGCAATCAACATAGGGTATGTCTCTCACCTACGGAGAAAGGGCTCCGTTTGATTGCACTGTTCTGTGTGTATTTTGCATATTAAAACTCTTCATTAACTAACATAAGATTCCTTTTTGTGCGATGCAGATATGCTTGTAGTCTGCTTCGGCAGGGCATGAAGCAGATCTCTATAGCAACTAATGCAGACATGTTAGCCCAAGATTCCAAAGAGGTAAGTTTTTGAGGAAGTCCTACATATTCTTTCAGGAATAGGCTAATTCATGTTGAGTTTCACCATTTTCTATGATTGACCAGGCTGCAAGGGAGAGCATTTTGATGCAAATCACCAATGCCTTGCAAATGGTAAAGCTCGAAAAGGACCCTCATGCCGCATTTGCCTTGATTATTGATGGGAAAACGCTAACTTATGCTTTGGAGGCTGATCTGAAGCACCATTTTTTAAATTTGGCTGTTGATTGTGCATCTGTTATATGCTGTCGTGTTTCTCCTAAGCAAAAGGCCCTAGTAAGACCGCTAACTCTTGTTCACTGAAACTTTTCTGTTCTGAAATCTCTTTTATTCTTTTATGTTCGAAATTTTGGAATTATTTTGAAAGTTATGATATATGTATTAATTTGTCAATTAGTTCATGTTGAAAATTAATCTGGACTCCAGGTGACAAGATTAGTGAAGGAAGGGACTGGAAAAATCACCTTAGCGATCGGCGATGGGGCGAATGATGTTGGAATGATTCAAGAAGCAGACATTGGTGTTGGCATTAGTGGGGTGGAAGGGATGCAGGTTCGTAACATATCTGGCTGGCTTCGTTTTGTATTGCGTGTTATCCAGGGAACTGTTTAACTGTCTAGTTTCTACAATTTGCAAGCATGAATGCCTTCATCTAATGCTCTGTACTGCATAGCTGGGAATAGCATTCTACATGAAACTTCTAAGGCGCTGACAGTGTAATTTCAAATCTTAAAGATGCCATACTCATGGCTTACGGATTCTCTTAAGACAAGAATTCTCAGGTCATGTCTCACAAGACTAAGATATATTCTGAACACAGTCCGATACACAAGTACATGAGTAAATTCTGGGTTCTCTATGTAGCTGTGCTCATGAATATGAGCCTTCTAGTCCGACGACCTTTCCACATTACTTTTTGTGCTGGAGATTGGACTATGTCCACCTTCCTCATCTTTATTTTATTTCTAAGATTCTTTTGACTTTTCGAAAGTAAAAGTTGATGCTTGCTTCGGAACATTTTTTATTTTTACATTTGACTTGCACTTTCATTTTCTTGGGGATATGACCAAATGGATAATTTGCTGTAATAGCAATTACCAATTGGATAGTTTACTGTTATTAGAGTTAATCAATTGGATAGTTGGCCGTTATTAGATTTAACCAACTGGGTAATTTGCTGTTTCTGGATTTAACCAATTGGATTGCTTGATACATATCATCCTGGTTGGTCCAAGATGAACAATGCACGTGATACTACACTGTTTATCTGTTTAAATAGAATTGATTTTCATTCATTATAAACATAACTCAATTTCTGTTTGTTTGTGCTTCAAATCTGATCTCCAATATCGATTTACAACTACATTTGGATTTATATATTTTGTCAAAAGCGCACCAAACTCAACACATCAACAGCCATAATAAAGATACTACTCCCTCCATCTCAAAATTCTGGTACCTCTTTGAAAACATTTTCTCTACAATTACCAAGACCTGTACGCTTTTTAAACGATGAGCCCCAACCCCTATCGTTTTGTTAGGCATATATCAGAGAAGATTTAGTTTAGTAATGGTACCAAAATCTTGAAACATCTCAAAAAGGAAAGTGGTACAAAAATCATGAAAACATGGCAATTATTAAAGGCGCATGGGGAAAATTTTCTACAAGGAAAGTTAGAGAACCTCTTGCACGTGGAGTTCATGACGTGCGGTAAAACAAGTTTGGCCAGAAGTAATATTTTGTGCGTAAGGTCCTTATTCGTTGTTGATTAATGTAAGAGAGGACCCGTGGGCCCACGGATTTTTTACCTCTTCGCGCACCAAGTCTTGAGGTCCTATTTGATTACCTTGTTGCTTGCTCAGGGCTCGACTTTATTGAGTTAGGCTTTCCACCTTATTTCTATTCTCCTTTTGTTAAAGTAAATTCTCTCTTACTGATCAAGGATGATTAAGAAAAGGTTTTCTATATATCTGCCGATTGGCTCCTGGTGTACTTTCCTGGTCTGTACTTTGCTTGTGATACTATTAGATGCTTGGTCTTATTGGACAGAGAGTAGGGAATTAACTTTGTTATATGTTCATGATGGACAGAATCTGTGTCCGATCCAGATAATGTGGTAGGAAAAGGTTTGCCCTGTTTGCTAGCTTTTGCCACATCCTGTATAAGTATAATTTTCTGTCTGAACCTGTTATGTACAAATGGATGTGTATCTTGATCTTTCATACTGCAAGTTTTTTTTTTTCCTCTGGTGAGCAATCCTTGGTGTATGGGTAACGGGTATAGCCTATAGGATATACTTGTATAGTCTGCTGAAGTCTTCTAGTTAGTGAAAGTAGGATTAACAGGTGTAAAGATTGTCTAACCATATTGAACCTTTATCGAAGTGGTTTAGAAAAGTTATAAGTAAAGGCCCAAGTTAAAAGGTTTGATGCTACTTTCCAATTCCTGCCATTCAATTGCACAAAAATTAAGTCAGAACTTTTTTTTTTTGGTCGGGCTTTTAGTGGCCAAGGCAAAGTGTATCTTTTTGCATGCATTTCTGCTTCTGGATGCTATAGGGCTCACAAGATTATTAGCTTTTTGCAGGCTGTTATGGCTAGTGACTTTGCTATTGCACAGTTTCGATTCCTGGAGAGACTTTTGGTTGTCCATGGTCACTGGTGCTACAAGAGAATTGCTCAGATGGTAAATTTTTATGGTGTATCTGCACTACAAAGAAACATTAATGTTTTTGCCAATAGTTTCTTTTGTGCTTTTCTTTCTTCCATTTTTGTTTGAATGGCGTAGTTGCAATTTGCCCACAAACACATAATGATGTCTTTAATGAAATAGAACTTTCTCGTTTCAGATCTGCTATTTCTTCTACAAAAATATAGCTTTTGGCCTCACACTCTTCTACTTTGAGGCATTCACTGCCTTCTCTGGGCAGTCGGTGTATGATGACTGGTACATGCTGCTATTCAATGTTGTTCTTACTTCATTGCCTGTCATTTCACTTGGGGTCTTTGAACAAGACGTTCCGTCTGAGGTTTGCCTACAGGTTAGTCTTACAATGATGATACCTTCCTTCTGTTTTAGCTTTCTTCCATTTTACCAATGCCTTCAAACTTGCATTATGCAGTTTCCAGCGCTGTATCAGCAAGGACCCAGAAATGTATTCTTCGATTGGTATAGGATATTTGGTTGGATGGGAAATGGTCTTTATTCCTCCCTGATTATTTTCTTTCTAAACATAATCATCTTTTTTGACCAAGCCTTCCGCAAGAGTGGACAGACGGCTGACATGGCTGCTGTGGGTACCTCTATGTTTACTAGCATCATCTGGGCTGTCAACTGCCAGATTGCGCTCACAATGAGTCACTTCACATGGATTCAGCACTTCTTTATCTGGGGCAGCATCATCTTTTGGTACATCTTTCTTTTACTCTATGGAGCTATGTCGCCAATCTTCTCTGGGAATGCGTACCAAATCCTTGTAGAAGCTCTTGCTTCCGCCCCATTATACTGGGCCACCACCCTGTTGGTAACAGTTGCCTGTAATCTCCCCTACCTAGCTCACATATCTTTCCAAAGATCTTTCAATCCAATGGATCACCATATCATCCAAGAAATTAAGTACCAGAAAAAAGACGTGGTGGATCGTCATATGTGGAGAAGGGAGCGGTCCAAAGCCAGACAAGAAACCAAGATTGGTTTTACAGCGCGAGTGGATGCGAAGATCAGGCATTTGAGAGGTAGATTGCAGAATAAACATTCAGCGTTGAGTCCACGTGGTGCACTGTCCCCAAGATGATTGGGCAATACGTAGATACATATTTTTTACTTCTTTGTGTTTTGTTGATAGTTTCAGTTTTTGTGGCCTCCTTTTTTCTTTTTGCAGTTATAGTTTGTGGCCTTTTTGCCAATTCAGTTTTGATAGTCTTGTCCAGTATAGCGGGGGGTTAGTTGTGAGTGATTCATTTAGTCAGAGCATTGAGGCTGTTGTTTGTAATTATCTATGAAAATATCCAATTGCAGCTGGTGGAAATTGTTCATATCCATTTTCCTTGTACCCGTGTTTGTACTTGTTGACTAAGCAGGGCTAATTTAGTTAAATACCAGGATCAATCTTGTAACTGCAAGGGCATTTCCTCCACCTCCAAGTCCAAACGCTAGGCATCCTGCTAGGTATCAGCATCATATGGGAGTTTTTAGCCACAAATCTTACCTCCCGAGCAATGATCTTTGACTCACACTGGCATCGATTGGGGGCATCAAGAAGGGTATTGCTGAGGCAAAAATGCGGCGGCATCTTTCGCAAAAATGGGGTACAGAAAGTTGGAGGATGACTCGCTGTCTCAAGCTAACGAAGAACAAAAGTCATTACATGCTCCCTCTTGATTTTGCAGTTTCAAGCTGATGGGGTTCATTACTCGTATCTAACTCATTAAGGTTGGTGGTATGTCAACTAAAGATCTCTATTCAGCTCAACAGAACCCCAACTAATATGGTGTGCCCTTCTCCAATGGCTTTGCTTTTGTTGAGGTAAGGAAGGTACCAAAAAAGAGTTGGAATATGGCCAAGGCTTGCTGCTGGACTTTGTATGTGCTTATTTCTGCGTGAGCCATAAGGCGGAATATCGTAGTTCTGTTTGACAGAAACTTTTGGTTTGGGGCCATTTAGGAATCAAATGACTCAAATCCACAAATGAACAGAGCTGTCGCAGAAAAGTGAAAAATACCCAAAAGTGTTCCCTTCACCGGTGAAGATGTTTGAAAGCATAGGGGCCAATAGATGGGCCCATGTATTTATGCATTTTGGGACTTTTTTTTTTGGTATATATATATATATATAAGTTTGGCAACTCTGAATATCGTTACCGAAAACAAAAATTTGAAACTTATGAATTCGAAGAAAGCACAAATCACATTCCTCAAATAGTTTATGTTTCTTGTACATGCAATTATTGGTGCTCACGAAAGTCGATAGACTTCCTAGTCGATTGTTTTTACTCATTCCAATCCGGTGTAGATATATTTAATGACAGTACATCCTACTTCACGAATACGTATTGAATGATTTCAGATCCTTAACCATTGATTGCGACCATTTTAAAATCGTATGTTATGAAATTGGAGGAGGGGCTGAAAAATGCCAAATTTATTTTTATAAAATATTCAATATTTTTTACTGTATGATATATTACACCTCTCTTTTTTGACAAAATTAGCACTAGCCAGAAGAATACACTGTTATGATATTATAAGACGTACGCAGCCGCATTATTATTTTTTTACAACTTAAATATAAGATAAAAACTTGTTAAGCAGCATCAACACAACACGTAGAAGGGTCGTTAAAGACTAATTCTTTCTAATCAGAAGTATTGAGTTAAAGGTTTTTCTTGTGGAAGACCAATTCTTTCAATCAGAACTATTGGGTCAAAGTTTTTTCACAACAGTGTAAACAGAAGCAAAAATTGATTTGTTTTTTTCTCATAGAAACGACGTCGCGTGGGATGCAAACGGAAAAGAACAAAAGGTGCAAAAAGTCTGCTTCGATTAGATCAAAGCGCTGAGAGGAGTGATGATGGTGATATCATGATGCCCCCTCCCTCCCTGCCTCCTCCTTGCCCCTTTCTTCCTCCATTTCTCTCGAATTTAACCACACCAAACCCTAAACCTCCATTGGAACCAAGTTCCATTTCTTCGCACATCATGAATTAACCCTCAAAACTCCACCTTTCTTCAGTTCTTTGTTAATCTCTCATCACATCCCATATCGATCCTTAAAACTTGCCGAGTTTTACAATTCGACCCCCTCAACTCTCTTTCTACACCAGCTCATCCTTGATCGTCCAGACGGATGCTTTGGTCAAGGCGATGGACAGTATTGAATTTTTTGCTTTTGAGTTAATTTTGTGAATTAGGGTTTAGTTTGATCTTTTGTTGAGTTGATTTTTGTATTATCGGAGCGTTTTTCTTGGGATGGAGCCTCGTGTGGGTAATAAGTTCAGGCTGGGCCGGAAGATCGGCAGTGGTTCCTTCGGAGAGATCTATCTTGGTTAGTTGATGATGGTGCCAATTTGGTCGTTGTTTACTTGTTTGATTATTGCTGATTGTGCGGTTTTTTTATTTGGTGAATTTAATTTTTCAGGTACTAATATTCAGACAAATGAAGAAGTTGCCATTAAGCTAGTGAGTTGTTTATTGCTTTCTTCACCTGAAAGTCCTATTTTTTCGGGCTTGCTGGTGTCGATTTAGTGCGAGGCTTTATTTTTCTATCCAAAAGATGCGAACTTTACTTTTTCTCAGTTTGGTACTGAAGAATGGCACAAGAATAGACCGGATATAGCGTTGTACAAATATAGACACCAGAGTAGAATTTTCCGGTGAAGATTGTAGTTGGGTTCAGGCAATTTTATCTTACTGCAACGGAACTATGTAGCAATTAAACTACATTTTGTAGATATACGGGCTTTTATGCATCATATACATGGCTTTGATTGAGTTTCTTTCAAAATTAGGTTTTTCCGGCTAGTCGTTTGATTAAGCCAGGGTTATCCTTAGTACTTTATATTGAAAAACTTCTCGGGGTACTTACTATTTGTAGTCGCTGTTGTTGTAGTCTGATCCTCAACATGGAAATGGGTAGCTATTGTTTTGAAGAAGTTCTCTCTATTGTTTTGAAGAAAAAAACCAACTGATGTGGCATTCTCTCTTAGGTTAATGGGATCCATAGTGTTGGGTTTCATCAATTTGAATGTGGTTGAGACATTCGATTGCATGTTGTAGAATTTCCCAATGACAGTGGATGTATGTGGTTCACCAATACCCTTTCTTGTACTGTGATCAGGAAACTATCAAGACAAAGCATCCCCAACTGTTGTACGAGTCAAAGTTGTACAAAATACTGCAGGGAGGAAGTAATGAATATTTTTGTTGTTTTCAGTTACTAATTCTTTACTATTTTTAATTATGATTAAATTTGGGTTTTATATCCTTATTCTTTGGCATAATCTACCATTATGTAGCTGGAATTCCAAATGTGAGATGGTTTGGCATCGAAGGAGACTATAATGTTCTCGTTATGGATTTACTGGGACCTAGTCTGGAGGATTTGTTTAACTTCTGCAGTAGGAAGCTGTCTTTGAAAACTGTTCTTATGCTCGCAGATCAGATGGTAGGGCTTTTTTCCTAGTGTGTGCATTTTGTGAAAAGTATCAGAGGCATCTCTGTTCTTTAATTGCTTTTCGGTGGTTACAACCTTGTCAGATCAATCGCGTCGAATTTGTTCACTCTAAATCATTCCTGCACCGAGATATTAAGCCAGATAACTTTCTTATGGGATTAGGGAGGCGTGCAAATCAGGTTTGATATCGAAAAATGTCTGCCCTTTTACTGTTGCTTGTAGCTTTAGTTTATGATTTGTATTTTAATGGTATGTAGGTCTATGTCATTGACTTTGGACTGGCTAAGAAGTATAGGGATTCGTCAACTCATGCACATATTCCTTACAGGTGAGCACCTCTCAAGTATTCTGTGCTATGAAGCACCGGTGCGGCAGTCTGGGGGAAGCACCGGCACCGGATGCGCGTCGGGTGCGGGTGCGGCATGGATGCGCATGGGGTGCGTGTCTGAAACTTTTTTTTTTTCAATTTATTTTTTGGATCTTGGGTGCGGCTCGGATACGCACCCAGGGATTTTTGGCAGAGAGTAGAAGAAGGAGGAGAAGAGAAGAAGGAGAACAAGAAAGGAGGAGGAGGAGAAGAGAAGAAACAACCTGCGCCGGTGCGGCAAGGGTCTTCCGGCGATCGGCGACGGTCTTCTGGCGATCGGCAAGGGTCTTCCGACTATCGGCGACGGTCTTCCGGCGACTGGCGAGGGTCTTCCGGCGACAGCCCCCCTCCTTGCCCAGATCTGAGTTGTGACGGCTATGTAATATATAAACAGGGCTAGGGTTTTTTTTAAGTTTCTCTTTATTATGTTTGACTCCCCCACTTTGTTAACAATCTTTTAAAATGGCCCCAAATTTTTTAAAATATGACAGAACTTCTACAAACTTTGTCATAATTGATTATGCACTTTCAATATTTCTAAAGCAGCCCTCAAAATTAACAAAATACCTTATTATTTGTCTAAAATAGCATTATTTTTCTTACATATAAATAATATATATTAATAAATTTTTGCCGTATCCCCGCCGCACCCGTATCCTATTTTTTGAAAAAATGACGTATCCGCGTATCCGCACCCGCACCGGAATCCGTGCTTCTTAGATTCTGTGGGTTGGTTTGTTTAATGATCATGTCTGAAGGTTTTATATATCATTGAGCTGGGGCAAATCGATGTGCAATTTACTCCAATATATCTTTCTATGGTCCGTCTGACATGCTAGCCTTGGAAGGTGAAATTAATTGGTTGACCCCCCTGTGCGCATCTGTATCGGTATATATCACGATTTTCAGAGAGTTTCTTCTGGTTTAAATTAGTATCATTGGCCAAAGATAAAGAATTCAAATGGTAGTAGTTCTGCTATGACATACCTACTATCTTTTAGTCAGCTGCTTTTGGTGGTGTAGTGCATCAAATTGATGCAGTATTATCTGATAATATAATGTTGAACAAAAAGTTCGGAGTTCCAGCTCACAATGGTGTAGCCTAATTTTTGTACTTTAAGACAAGGATAAGTTGTCATATGGAACTGTAGCATGATCCTAAACTTTTGTAATCGGCAACACAGTGCACCCCAAAAAGGTCAATTTTATCATATTTGTCTTGGACAAAGTCAGACAGATGGAGTGCATTTGGTGTTTCTATTTGGAGTTTGTTTACCACTCCCTTCTAGCTTTATTTTTTCTCGGCTTATATATTTTCATCTCTAGGATAAGCATGTCCCACATGTTTATGTCGGTGACTATAGGAAATTCCTCCCTACCTGTATATATTATTGATAAAAAACAGTGTAGCTTGCATCTGATTGACTCATTGATTCCTCGCTGAGACCTCAGGTGATTCAGGAATATATGTTTAGCCAGCTCACCAGTACAGCCTGTGGTGTGCTACACCCGTGTTGGCTGTCCTGTTTTACCTGTGCATTTTAAGGCCGCCTGATAATATCTGTACTGTTGAAGTCAATCTAGCAAAATAAACGTAAATCGCTAATGTTCCTTCCTGCGTGTATATGGTTTGTTATCCAATGCAGAGAAAATAAAAATTTGACGGGAACAGCAAGATATGCGAGCATGAATACTCACCTTGGCATTGGTATGCTCGTGGCTCATTGGAATTCATTAGAATTATGTCGGATCAGCTAATATATAATTTGATTAAGCATTGTTCTCATGCCTGATTCTGTTACCCGTACCTGATTCTGTTACCTTATGATGTTGCTTTTGCAATTTGTAGAGCAAAGCCGGAGAGATGATTTAGAATCACTGGGATACGTCCTTATGTATTTTTTGAGAGGAAGGTATAATACATCTTACTCGGGACTCATCTGTAAAATTGTGTTGTTATAAGGCAAATACATTGATCTTGACTGTGCACATTGTACTTTTTAGCCTCCCTTGGCAAGGACTGAAAGCAGGAACCAAGAAACAAAAGTATGAGAAGATCAGTGAAAAGAAAGTTTCGACCTCGATAGAGGTAATTATGCTTGAGTTCACTGGTATTCCCATACCAGTTGCACCATGAACTAACTAGAAAACTCTTTGCTCATCTAGGCTTTGTGTCGGGGCTATCCATCAGAATTTGCGTCGTACTTCCATTACTGTCGTACTCTACGGTTTGATGATAAACCAGATTATGCTTATCTGAAGAGAATCTTCCGAGACCTTTTCATTCGCGAAGGTTATTTTCTTGTTAGTCATTTATTAGACTTGTGTTGTGACAATCAACGAATTCAAGTCGCATTCAAGGTCAAAGCTAGGCCTGCATGATCAATGACTAAACTATCGTATCTACACCATAAATGTGTGGTTGTGCTGCAGGCTTTCAATTTGATTACGTGTTCGACTGGACTATTCTGAAATACCAGCAATCACAGCTTGCCAATCCTCCGTCTCGTGCTCTTGTAAGTGGGACATTCTTATTTGGCTCTCTCTTCCTTTAGCCCATTTTTGCTCAATATACGATGCCATTTTCTACAGGGTGCTAGTGCTGGAACTAGTTCTGGGATGCCACCAGCAGTTGCCAACTTTAATAGACAGGCAGGCAAGTCTTCACATCTTTAGCCTGGCAAACTCAACTCGCATTCGTGATTCCTTTATGTTATTCAGCAACTTATTTCTTCCTGGAGTATCTGCGCTTCCTTCATCGCATGCATTGTTTAGGTATCCTGATTTGCTTTTATGTGGCTGAAGCTTGATAAATGTTCTGTAGGTGGTGAGGAAGGTAGGCCTACCGGTTGGTCTTCAGCAAATGCCTCGCGTGTAAGAAACACTGGATTGCCTTTCAATGGTGGAAGCTTATCTAAACAAAAAAACCCAGTTGCAAATGATCCGGACATGAGTAAAGAAGTAAGTAATTGCTAGAAATCAATTTTGACTAAATCATGGGAAGTTTCCAACTTGATTGCACTATTGCATAAGAAACACCGCACTACATGCAGCTTCACCTTGCTTCTTTGGAGAGGCTGTTTTTGAGTTTTAAAACCTCTTGACCTGCAAATGCAATTGTACGCTTGTGTCAAGGATTGCCCACCTGCAGAATGCACGTATTAAAATCCATGGCCTCAATCCATGAGTAGATGTTAAGACTGATACATCTCAATGTTCTCTTGCTGGGATCTTCTGTGATTGATCTAGTGTTCTTTGGAGAGAAATGTATGGGAGAGCCTATGTTGGTAGGTATTCAACAGGCAAGTTGTGTTGCTAGATAGTGTTATTGAAGCTGGTACAGTAATGGTTTCAGGTCATACCCGTTCGTTTAGGTTGTACTTAGGTCGTTACGCTATCACTAAAGGCGGGGTATGGAATTTGGGGAGCTGTAGGCCCTTCTTGGATGTAATTGAACCTTTTGCATCTATTTGGTATGAATTGCCAGCTTTGAATGGTTTAGGTCTTGAAGATCGGGTACTTCTAAGGAGGCTTACAACTTGCAAGGTGAACTCATTTCCCAGGAGAGGGGGAGAAAAGAGGGGCGGGGGGGGGGGGGGGGGGGGGCTTGTATTTCTGAGACGTGAGGTCGAGTGATCTTGCATGGATAAGGATGGAGAGTTTGTGGGCCATCTTTTCCTACGTTGGCATGTTAGAGAGTGAATATTTCGTCGGACGTGTTGAGCTGATGGTGGGCGAAGAAATGTGATGGGTTTATTCGTGATTTTGCTTTTTTCTTCAGCGTATGTATTTAAAACCGAGTATCAAGAGTTCACTGATAGGATTTAGATCCCTTGTGTTTCTTGAGAAAGCCAAAATGTGTGCTTTTTCCTCTGATGGTGTGTGATCCATCCTCAGTGTGGTTCAGTCGGTGGGAACGGGAGCGGGTGCGAGGTTCTGACGAGGGTGCATCAATAGTAGGGTGGTTTTTGGAGCGGGAGTGAGGTTTCGAGGCGTGAGTGTCAATCATTGAAGAATCCTGCAACTATGTGAAGTGTTTTTGGCCGAGAACAGAGTTAATATAGAAAATGACTACTTTGTATATAACTTGATCTTTCAGTGCTGCGGACGATTATGTTGCTTTTTTCTGTCTTTCGCTTTGATTTTGCCTGCCTTGCTACAGTTATCCGCTCCTAATTTTATGCGGTCAAGTGGATCTTCAAGGCCACGTGCTGTCTCTAGTAGTCGTGACCCTGTGATTGGTGGAAGCGAATCTGACCCCTCTCGCACCCGCACCACTGATGCAAGCCCGGGAGCTCTTCGCAAAATTACTAGTGCTGCACAAAGAAGTCCACCAGTTATATCTTCAGATCACAAGCGCACGTCATCGAGCAGAAACAGCTCTAACATAAAGAACTTTGAATCCACTCTCAAGGGTATCGAGTCCTTGCATTTTAACAACGATGAGAGAATGCATTATTAGCTGCTTTGGTTTTGCTTGGTCCATCCCCCACTGTAAATTTGGAAGCGGTTTACTTTATAAAGCAGTTTGAAACATCTATTGTTTTAGTGTGTTGTTTTAAGGAAAACTGCCGCTGATACTTTTAGTTGATGAGAGTGCTAATTCTCTCACAAGGAAGAGAGCACGAAGTGCAGTCTACATCTGAGATCTATTTGAACTGGGGCTTTGTCTATACATCGTGAGTTCTTTGGGGGGAGTATTCCAGTTACTTTCCCCAGTCCCTTTTCTTTCCTTTGGCCCTTTTTTCCTTTTATCATCCTTTAAGTTCATGGATTTGTGCAAGAACTCTGTAATATGGCAACCGAGCCCTTGTATTGATTCTTCCGGCTGATTTTTTTTGATATTAAAAACGTCTTTAGTTACGATCAAATAAATGGTTAAATATTGCTCTTTACGTAGACCTGTGCCTAATATGTCAAAACGCTTAAAACGTTTTCGTCGCTTGTAGTTGTATGTAGGGAAAATTTCATTTTAGTTTTTTTAACTTTACCCTTTCTTTAACTTGGGCCCTATAGTTCAAAGTCCTTAAAATTAATTCATGTACTATTCTCTGTCATCAATTAAACATCTCTGTTAGCCTTTTCTATCCAAAATGATCACGTGACATGTATGACCACTTTTTATAGGGTATTCGAGGGAAGTCATGCTAATCGACAGGAAAAATATTGTTATGGGGAAATAATCAACATCATGATAAACCATCATCTAAATCGTTGACGCTGCTGATTGCCACCCTGCCTACCTACCAACTGCACCAGATCCATCCCCAACACCACCGTAGCAACCTACCAACATCGCTACCCACCAACATACCTACACACATTCGCAAACACAATAATATCCATCGAACATTACCCTCCTAACACCCAACAACACGACCTGCTAACCCATAGAAATTGCTGCCACCGTCACACTACTCACCCATAAAAATCACTATTATTACCACCTTGCCTACCTACCAATATTACCATACCCACCCAACAACACTCCTGCCAAGACTAACGTAGTAAGCCCCAACAACGTAATACCCACCAACACCACAGTACCCACTAACTGCCAACACTACACTACCAATCCACCACACCCTACCAACACCACAGTACCCATCAATAACACAATTACAAATACAATCAAACCCACTTACCATCATGATGCGTCCCTTGGGTCGATAGCGACGTTGGTTTGCGGCAGCAATAGGTTCGTCATTGGCTCAAGGTGGTGGATCTATGAGACCGCGTCGGTGGAGAGGACATAAATTGGGTTAGAAAAATTGCTTAGGGCCTTTCTCCAGGTTAGAAACGGGTTTGACAGATGTACCCTAAAAACTGTGACCATATGAGTGTCACGTGATCATTTTGGATGGAAAAAACTAATGGAAGGACTTAATTGATGACGAAGAATAGTACATGAATCAATTTCATGGATTTTGAACTGCTGGGAACAAATTAAAAGAACAAGTAAAGTACAAGGGACTAAAATAGAACTATCCTTGTATGTAGTATTTGGTTTTTGCATAAAGTTAGTTCTTTGGTACGTGGTAATCATTTAGTTTGTGTGGCCTAGGAAATGGGCTGTTCAATGCAAAGGTCCAGTAAAAGTTATTCGTTTCTAGAATTTTATAAGCTCTGGATTTTATAGCGAGAAATGGAAATTTTAGCTTGTTGCCAAAGAAATGTTAGTTCTAAGCAAAGGACACTTTACTTGCTTAAAGAAGTGAGTGTTTCCTTAGCCGCTTTGGAAGTTCACAGTTCTAAAGGCTACTTTAATGTGATGGTCGAATCCTCGGCCTCTTGTTATATAATTACATGTTTCGGTAAGCAAATATCAAACAATTGTCATGGTTATGGAAGTCTATCCATCGCATATAGACTTCAAACGTATCTCGGCATAACCACCGAGGTGGAGTCGGGACTTAACAGATTGAATGGAAGCATGCCTTGAGAGATCCAACGGAATGGTTCATAGGCAAGTAAAACCCTTAGTAATTGCAAGGGATTCTTTTTAAATAGGGTAAATTATATACGGCAGCCCTGAGATTTATCCTAAATTATACACGGATTCTATTATCTTTTTTTATTACACTAAGCTACACATTTTTATTTTTCAGTTAACAGACTTAATAAAATAAATGAAAAGACCCTGCTGCCCCTCATAGACAAATAAATTTACCTCTCTCTCTTTCTCTCACACACACAAACCAACACACCTGTGACACGTACACCAGCGACCGGCAACACCCTCTGGCAACCGGCAACTCGCTCCGGTGACCACCAATAGCACCATCCCTTCACCTTATTGACTGACCACCACCGCGGCCACCACGACCCACCACTCGATAACACATTCTGGTGATATCGCCAGCAACCCCACCACACGGCAACACCCTTCAGCCTCCGATCTCGTCTCACTACTTCCCCGGAGCAACCAACTGTCGCTTCCAGATCCTCCGTCGAGCCAAGGTCCTGCTCTGATCGCAGGAACTCTGCTACCACCATGTCCGCGGAGTCCAATCCGTACGTGTCTCCAGCGTCGGTGGGTCAAATTGTGGAGATCCGGGCCCTCAAAACCATGGTCGACGATAGGTTTTTCCAAAACCATCGTCGGCGACTCAAAACTAATGTCGGGATCTATCTTGTTTATAGATTTATGCCGACGGGTCCTCAAAACCATGGTCGGCAGTGGTGATGCTTGCTGATGGCAAAAAGTGGTGGCCTGATCTGGTCACCAGCGGTGTGGCGAAGTGCGGTGGATGATTGTGGTGTTGCCACAGGTTACGTGGTGATGATGTGGTGCTGCACAAGTGTGTGTTTGGAGGTGGAACATTGTAGTGGTACTAGATCTTGTGTTGCGGTGGAGCTAGATCTGTTGGTGGTGGTGGTATCTTATGGGTAGTGCGCGTGTGTGTGAAAGAGAGGGCATTGATGTTTGGGGGGACGATAGCGGCACCGGTGGCGGTACTCCGAAGCCAGCGACGGTGGCTGAAGAAGAAGACATGTTAAAGGGCACTTTTATTCACGAAAACTTAACAATAAGGAGTTTTGTGTAAGCAAATTATAAACCTCAGGGAGAGGAGTGTAAAAAAGATGGCAAGAGCCACGTGTAGTTTAAGGCAAACCTCAGGGGTGCCGTGTGATTTACCCTTTTAACTAAGTAAGGCCAAGGAAGCGATATCGCAGTTTACATAGAGGTGTCACAAAAGATACAGTTCGAGTCAGCTACTAAGTATTTAGTAGTGGGACACAGTAAGAGTGAAGTAAGGGCAGAAAGCAAGGATTTTCGGACAAGGCCTAAGGAGTGGCAATGCTGCGAGGGCAAGGGCTAAGACGAAAAGGGCCGATAGTCAATCGTCTAAGCTGAGGTCCAATAGTCAAGGTCCAACTTAAGGGTCCAGCATAACGGTCATGTTATGTTTCTCTCTAGAATTCTGTAGCTCTGGAATTCTTGAGTGAGAAAGTGATTTCTAGCAAATGAAAATTTTCTCTCAACTGAAGTCCAAGGTCCACTATTTATCGGACAAGTTATGCATGTGCCATTAACCTACATGTGGTGTCCCCTACGAGTGACACGTCATCAAGGGGCCCACAAATGTCGGTGCTCCTCGGAGTGCAGATTGCATATTCGCCCTACCTACCCCACACAGCTTCACCCTGCATGTCTGAGAAGACTGATCAGATAGCATTGGCATGATTAGAGAACGACCTTGTTCTAGCCACTGATCCAAAGCCTTTACTGACTCCTGAGGGGGAGTTAAGAGATGTGGAGAACCTGCACTCGACTGTCAGGCAGACTAGGCGCGACGCCCTTCAAAGACTTGCTCCTGCCTCAGAGTGACCTGGGGGGTCATCCTCCCAAGGGGGTGTTGACGATCACGGGTCACGAAGTGTGATGTAGTTATAGCTCATGCATGTCTAGCATCACGCGAGTCGCCCTAGGCAGATATAGTGTCTTAGAAAGTGAGCATGTCCTACCGTAAAGGGTCCTCATGCCAGAGCAGTACGAGCGAAGCCCCACGGAATACTGCACGCTTCGGAGAGCGGGTCAAAGCATGTTCCACATTAAAGGCGGAGCCCACATGGTGTGGTGAATAGATAGACTAATACTGGGGGCGCAGTAATGTGCCAGAGAGCTGGGGGCATGACTGTATTAGTAGAGTGGCGTATTAGGCGTGACAAATGTGTGCGGTATTGGGGGCACATAACATGGAAACGGCTCACGTGCACGGCAACGGGTGTCACGGAAACGGACATCGCGTTGGGGCAAGTGATCTGGGAACAACTCAGGGGCACAGCAATGGCTGCCTGAAAAGCAAAAATCGTGCCAGGGCCCAGGGGCACGTAAACGAGGGAACAGGCGCACATGCGTGACGACTGGCGTCGTGCCAAAGGCACGTGACACAGGAACGAGGCATGGGTGCAGATGCGGGCATTGTGTTGGGGGCACGTTAGCGGCGGTAGGTGTTCCAGAAATGGGCGTCATGTCAGGCGCAAGTAACACGGGAATGATGCACGAGCCTGGAGACGGAGCTCCCATAGAGGTTGACTAAAGAAAAAGGTCCCGACTATTGGGTGGAAGGCTGAGGCCAACGCTTGGATAAAGAGGTTGCTGCACATCTTTATTAAGACGAAGAAGGACTGGAAGGGTACCTACAGTGGCTAGGTAAAGCACTTCCTGGACGCTGGTGTGGCACAACGGGGGACTAAGTTGGGGGATACGGTGGAGTTCCACATGGGGCCCTTATTTAGGGACAAGAGGTACGAGCTGGTGGCATTCCTTGCCATGTTCCTGTCCTGGTAAGTACCCGATTGGCATATACTTATGCGCTGTGCTTATTATTGTTTTAGCCATGACTCTCTCTCTCTTGCCATGTGTAGTGTAGGAGTCATGTATTTGGATAAATTTGTAACTCTAGAAGTTGTTTGATGGCCTTGCACTGTCATGCAATGTGCCTTATGTTGTTATATAGTATAGTCTTGCCATCGTGACTATATATTTGTAGTTGTGGGTTTGTTTTCAAGGGGACGCTCGAGGATGGGATAGCGGCCATTCGGATGGCAAAGGGTAGACGATGTGGCTTGGGCCTGATATATCTGGGGACCCTATATTCACGGTTGGATCAGCTTGCCAGTGACGCGAAGAGATCATACGGGAGTTATTAGGTTACAACATACGCGGACTGGATGTTCCTGCAACAATACCTGACAGGTGTCTGTTTGCTTGGGCTGGCAAAAAGAAGCCCTCAGTTGGCGGCAATGCTAGAAAGGATGGATAAGTGCTTGTCACGTCTGTATGAAGACATGCATTTGTTATATGGGAGTCTCCCATGGCTGCAGGTGCATGATGTCAAGTTGTAGTTGACGAGGAGGGAGGAGTTGATAGCGGGGTAGATCTCCTTGTTAGTAGCTTTCCTCTGGGGCTGGCTCCCTATGACGAGTGATAATAGCGAGACGCTGGTGGTGACGAGGTATTATATGGCTAGATACAGCTCAGATTGTCTATCCCTGGCATTTGGTTATGATTTGGAGCCCCCCATGCTACACAATGCTTGATAGGGTCTAAGAGTGGCCAACCGCGACAGTGAAATTGAGGATGCCTATGATGTTGTCGATGGGAGTGGTAACGGTGGATTATGCATAATGGTAGGAACGGGTTAGGGTTGTCTGGGCATATTAGTTGTCCCAGCCACCGTAAAAAATTCGTAGGATTTACATATTTTCCGGTAACTGGGGGTTGAGGTTGATTTCAGCGCAGAGTACACGGCTGTCGAGGATGTTGGCCTTGATTCCTTGGGGCCCCGGTGCAGGTATAGTCAGGGATGCTGAGGGTGACACCAGGGATCCTGATGACGCTGATGATAGTGTTGCCCCTGAGGAGCCGGTGGTTCTTACGCAGGTCCCTGAGCAAAGGCTGAGGCCAGGTGCCTGCAAGGTCCCCTTTCGACACTGAAGGCAGGACTGTTGGCACAGGGCCAGCAGGTCAGCGAGGGCACCTATCTTGCGAGGACACGGGTTGAAGAAGCAACGAAAGGTACTCGACGAGTGTGACACTGAGGTGAGTTAGAATCCCCCCTCCCTTTTGTACATAGTTGCCATGTGTTGTATTTACTTGCATTTATATGATCTAATATCATTTTTGTGTTCTTGACAGGAGTTCAGTGAGGGAGGCGGCGATAAGCATGACGATCCGGGCCACGAGGCAGAGGGTACTGAGGCAGTTAAAGAGGCCAAGGTACCATAGCAGAAAGCGGTCCATATCAGGGAGCACGAGAGTTGGCTGAGTCCGTCGTATAGTCATCCAGGAAGTGACGATAGTGTTAGGATGAAGGCAGGAGGGGCTATACACTAAGGCCGAGATGCTGACTGTGAGATGTTTTATTCTGATGGTGATGGTTTGACCATGGCAGACATAGAGGCTTTGGAGGCAAACCAGGGACACATGCAATGGTTATAGGGTCGATGCTGCCTCAAGAGGTGCCTACGTTGTCATTTATAGAGATTCTGTAGGATACAATGTTGGGATCAGCAACTGACGCCTGTGCCATTTTTTTGGCGACGTAGCCTAGCACCGTTGGTGAAAGGGTGCGAAGGTGCTCCCTGGTCTCTTCTCAGCAGATAGCGAAGGTACAACAACAAGTGATGCCTTAAGTAATGGATCCTTAGTTGGTCAGTATGACGGGGCACCGTGGGAGGGCAATGGTTTACCTGATGAGACATTGTGCCGATTGGAGATGGTCAGGGCGAGATATCCACAAACCTTTGTGGTAACTAGGGCTGTATACGAACCGAGTTCGAGCCGAACATGGGTGTGCTCGAACTCGGTTCGTCTAAGTGTTGGTGTAATCGAGCTCGGCTCGAGTTCGCGAAGTGCCAAACCATCAGCGTTCGAACTCGGCTCGAGTTCGTGACTCTACAAATCGGGCTTGACTCGTTCGACTTGTTTAACTATATGAGCCGAACTCGAGTTCAAAAACACGGACCGTGTTCATGTTCAATCCAATTAAATCCCTAAATTTTTTCATATTTCTCGATCTTTGACGCAATCAAGCTGTGGACTTTGATGAATCAAAAAAGGATCTGTATAACATACAAGGAAGAAGAGGATGTAGAATGGAAAACATACAACAAGAGATCGGTCAGCAATGAAGTCATAGACAATGGTTCGACGATAGGGCGAAGGAGGCATTGATGCGGGGGGGGGGGGGCGAAGGACACAATATGCGGGGGGGGGGGGGGGGGCGAAGGACAC
The DNA here is from genome assembly GCA_033070095.1 of Escallonia herrerae. NCBI lineage: Eukaryota > Viridiplantae > Streptophyta > Magnoliopsida > Escalloniales > Escalloniaceae > Escallonia > Escallonia herrerae. The sequence continues at coordinate 123,290 of JAVXUP010001296.1, forward strand.
AATAGAGAGACAGAGGCGTCGGCGATGGAAAGATGAAGTGGCGTCGACGATGGAGCTTCTGTTTCTTCTCCCAAAGACTTGACTTTTTGGATGGAGTGTTTGGACTTTGGATGGACCTTCCTGAAGACTTGACTTTTTTGGATAGAGTGTTTGGATGACTTGTTTAAGTTGTGTGGATGTGATGATATCATATTTAGCTTTAAGTTTTTAACTTAGATAACTAAATGGGTTAGGAAAAAAATTCTAATTTATACTCTCAAAAAATTAAATATATTAATACACTTATTTTGATATTTACATCCTTTCAGTATTTTCGTTCAGTTAACATACATAAGTGTTATTTGTTCTAACTAATGGACATACTTGTAATATTATTCTAACTTCAAGGTCATGGATGTAATTAACCCTATAATTTTCTTAACTCTCAAAACCTTATGCCATAGGTAATATGTTTTTTTTTCTTTATTTTGATGGTACATGCCTTTATTTAATGAATGATCTGGGTTACAAATTATTCTTGATGAACTTTTATTGAATTTGTATCTATATTAAAACTGTAATGCGTATATATAAACCTACAGTGAAAAATAAAGGTTTGTGAATATTATTGAAGTTACTTAGTTTATTACCATTATCTGATATCAACTTTGCATATACATATGGATTTCAAAAGGACACACACAGACACATGTATATTTACTTTTTAGATGAGTAGGTAAAGTCTGTGTTAATAATAAAAGTCTTAAGGCAAGTAGTTGCTAAATTACATCTACAACTAAATTAATAGCCTTATTTTACTACTACGATGAACAAGGTCATGCTAGATAAATATAAAAGAGAGCTTTAGAGTACACTATCAAGATAAACTTAGATTACATTATAGATTTTTTATTGAAAAGTAAAAAAAAGTATAATTAAGATTAAGTGTCGTTTTAGACAAATTATACTCGAATGTTGGAACTTAAAAATAGAAAGAGTTGAAAAATTTTTGCTTTGTACTTTAATCCTAAAATAAGAGATACATAAAACTTATACTCCCTTTGTCCCAAATTATTTGATCATATTTGACGCAGGTTTGTTGAAGATTGATTCAGTAAAGAAAAATAGGTTGGTGAATGACTAAATGTGGAGAGAGAAGTAGAATAAAAAATATCTTTTATGGGTAAATATGAAAAAACAGCTACAAAATCTTTTTTAATTTGAAAACTGATCAATTTTTTTAGGACAGTCCAAAAAATTAAATTTTTTTTAGAATGAGGGAGTTATAGAATAGATCATTATCAAAAGCAAATAAACTGCAGGGGATATTTTGACCCCCAATAATCATCGCTACACGAAATAGCCATAACTAGGTAGAAAGAAATATGATATGTAATGAATGATACTGAAATTCATAAGTGATGATATTTTGAACTTTAGTAGTGATGCTTGCAGAAAAAAGTACCAATACTCCAATATAAACACTTGATATTAATTATCTCTATAAACTTTCTTCACTTTTATTGTTGTACAATCAAACTTGTAGTGTTTCGTGAGAGTTAGATATTTGTGGGAGATGTTTGAGACTAATTGCAATGCTAGTGTACCTTAGACAACAAGATATAATATGGAACAGTCAGAATTCTATTTAACGGTAACTTGATGTGACGAAAAAAATAAGTATGATAAATAATGAAAAATAATAGTGATAATTGATGTGAAAATTTTGGTTTTAAAAGTAAAACCATGTTTTGAGTAAAGAACTTTTCATATTTTGAGTATTTGATTAGTAGTTAACAAACTGATTTGTTATTATTGTTTAATTATAATAATCGTATTGATTAAGTTTAATTAATTTTTAACCAAGATTTAAAATATTCTTATTTCAAATCACTATATATCGTGCAAAGCACGTGATCCTTACTAGTTTATATAAAATATACGAGCTCTAATGTTCGCGAACATTAATAAACAAACAACAAATTGTTCATACTCGACTCGTTTAATAAACAAGCCCTAAAATGATGTTCGTGTTCTGTTCATTTGTGAAGTGAACAAACACGAATGAGTTTTTAGCGATCGAACGACGAGCTGTTTGTAAACAGCTATGTTCATTTACAGCCCTAGTGGTAACCATGGCCCTGAAGGGCGAGATGTTTTTGAGGATGGCGTACACTGCGATCATTGAGTGGCTAGTGATCATTACAGGCGTGTCGACTTCGGTTTGAACTTCAGAGGTTATATCGAATTTCCTTGCGAAACTTGCATCATTTTCGAACCTCGGCTTCCAGATGGAATGGTTGGTGAACTACTTGAGGTCGAGGAGCCGGGGTGCTAAGGTTGCGGCGGGGTTGGCCATTGTGAGTGTTGAAATGATTACAACAATTATTGCGCTACCACGTAACACGTAGTGGGTTCAGAAACATACCGTATGAAGTCTCTGAATATTCCGACGTAGGATTCTTGTTGTTACGAGCCTCCAACACGCTTGATCTTTTTTGCAGGTACGAAAACGGCTACTAGAGTCGAGTTCTTCGTCCACGAACCAAATCCTAGAGCTTGGTGATTGCTCTAGAGAGAGTGCTATAGAGAGAGGGTTATTACTATTGACTTCTGATTTATTGGGATATCTCTAGCCTTTATATAGAGATACAATTAGAGACTGGCTTTACCTCCAACTCTTAGGAGATAAAGATTGTATTTATCTCAAACACTTAAGAGATAAATATTCTCTAAATAACTGTATTTATCCAAACTAACAAATACACATTATCTGTTAGTGGGCGGATAATGGGTCCACTGACCCAATTTATTAACAGCTCCCACTCGCCCACACACAGGGCAAATAAATCGTACAGTCCCTCTTTATCTCTCGTCCACTCATCTCCTCATACAGGAAATGGAACGTGCGACCTACGAGAAAGGATGTCCAGTTGAGGAGTATTGTATTAAGTTATCACCAAACTAACACAATACATCACTCCAAAAAATCTCGTATGTACCCCAGATAGTTCAACTACACCAGATTAAACACTCTCAAATCCCTCATAATGAGCAGTGTTAAACCTCTCATATGTTATGTATTCATGACTCATATCGAAACGAAAATCGACAAAGTCGCCCGGGCTATGAATCACACAACATGATGTAATATTGAACTTTCTTCCCAAAGCCCTCATGTCATTCCAATTAGACCCAACCGCTTTCCTAGACATGCCCCGCGAGACCGCATCATCCATGATCCAAGGGTACATGCTAAAGTAGCGACATTGAGTATCCTCTTCATGACATAGTCTAAGGTGAAAAGGGTACCATATAGGATCAAAAATTTCGATCCAAGTGGCTCACACAGTGACGAAGCAGGGATTCATTCGTCACTCCCACTGTCGGTCTGCATTTAGCACATGCAGTATGATTTGCATGCTATGGCGTAACCCGCAAGGGCGTGTCACATAAATGTATAATAAAATACGCCATACGAATCTAAGTCTAGTCGCTGTACAAGCGCCTAACCTGAGTTTTTCAGCCCAGTCACTCTCATAGTGCCTGCCTGAAATCTCACATTCGGCTGTAAACAGGCTACATAGAGTTGTGGAGATACTCTATGATCGACCTACATTTATTAGGTCTCATCTTAGCTCCAACTAAGGCGACATGTTTGCTTTATAAGCTGTATCATCTTATTCGCCCACTTGGCGCTTAAGACAATTATGTCTCATCTTGCTCGCTATCTTAGCGCCAAGGTGAATTACCCGTGTGAGTGGGTCAATTCGAGCCTGGTGACACTCTCAATAAGGATGTATATGTAATCACAAAGATTATCCATTCATTCCAAAATAAACTCAAATCAAGGAACGAAAATTTAATGTAATAAATAATGTCAAGTACATAAGATGCCATAAACATATCAAAACCTACGTAGTCCCATACTCCTAATGTGAGAAAGGAAAACATCTCTAGCAATAGGCTTGGTCAAAGGATCAGCCACCATTCTGCCAGTAGGTATATGCTTCATGGTCACCTCTCCTTGCGCAACTAAAGTTCTAATGAAGTGATAACGAAAGCCTATGTGTTTGATATTTGGGGTCCGTTACAAAATCTAGGGTAGCTGTATTGACACAGTGAACAGTGACAGACTCATCTGCATGAGCTGTAACCCCTAGAGCCTGTAAGAATGACCTCAACCAAACAGTTTCCTGGACTGCTGCTGAACAAGCAACATACTCCGACTCTATCGTGGATAGGGCGATGCAAGACTTTTTCTTGCTGTACCAAGAGATAGCTCCACCTGAAGTGGATATGCGCTCATCTCTATCAGCGCCCCAATCAGCATCGTTGTATACTCTCAATCTCAAGTCTCCACCATGATAGCACAGGACGAGATCAGCGGTTCCACGTAAGTATCGAAGAATCCTCTTCACCGCATTCCAATGAGCGGGTCCAGGATTACTCTGATAACGACTCACCATTCCAACGGCAAAGCAGATGTCTGGACGCGTACACAACATAGCGTACATCAGACTCCCAACTGCAGCCGCGTAAGGCACTTTGGACATCCGATTCTTTTCCTCATCATTCTTTGGGCATTGGTCTGTTGTTAAAGTACACGCCTTGTCCATTGGAGTGTCTATGGGTTTTGAGTTATGCATACGGAATCGTTCAATGACCTTCTTGATATATGTCTCTTGAGACAAACCGAGAAGTCTCTTTGGACGATCACGTATGATTTTAACCCCGAGCACATAATTAGCTTCTCCCATGTCCTTCATCTCAAAAGTTGAGGACAACCACTGCTTAGTGGCGACAATGGAACTCATGTCATTCCCAGCTAAAAGAATGTCATCCACATACAAAGAAAGGATCAGAATATTTTTCTTGGATCGTTTTACGTAAACGCAATGGTCTTGTTCAATCATTTCAAAACCTATAGAGGTAATGGCATGATGAAACCTAAAGTACCACTGCCTAGACGATTGTTTGAGACCATATATAGAACGTTTGAGCCGGCAAACTTTGCGCTCATGTCCCTTGACTTCAAAACCCTCAGGTTGAGCCATATAAATCTCTTCGTCTAGTTCTCCATTGAGAAACGCAGTCTTAACATCCATATGAAAAAGTTCTAAATCCTGCTGGGCGACAATAGCTAGGATCAGGCGAATTGAAGCAAATCTCACCACTGGGGAGAAAGTGTCTTCATAGTCCACACCCCGCAGTTGGGTATAGCCTTTCGCCACAAGACGTGCCTTATACTTGTCAATTGACCCGTCTGCCTTGCGCTTGACTTTTAAAACCCACTTGTTTCCAACAGTCTTGCGCCCTGGCGGAAGGTCAACCAACTCCCAGACCTGATTCTTCTCCATTGAGCTCAACTCATCTTTCATTGCAGCCATCCACTCATTACTAGCAGGTGAAGATAAGGCTTCTTCCATAGAAGTGGGCTCATCTTCATCAGTTGGAGTGCACATAAGAATTTCACCGTCAATCTCAAAACGACGACGTGGAACTCTTCCTCGTGCACCTCTACGCAGTTGAGAATCTTGTTGACCTGATGGTCCTGATGGTGTGCTCCCACTGTCTAGGATGCTCCCACTAGGTTGAAGATCACTTATACTATCTTCAGCGACAACAGGATGAGGAACTAATCCCCCACCTTCGCTTGTAGATGGTAAAGTGGCTTCAACTTCCTCTAACTCATAGAGGTCAAGATTCTTACTTGCGTCTCCAATGCTAGGAAAATCATTCTCTATGAAATCGACATCACGAGACTCTATTTCAGTCTTTCCACCATTTGGATGTTCACCATACATCACATAGCCTTTAGAGTTTTCAGAATACCTCAAGAAGATACTCTTTTTAGCTCTAGGCCCTAGTTTCCCATACTTATGAGAAGTACTGTGAACATAACCTGCTGAGCCCCATGGGCGCAAGTTATCCAAATTTGGCTTTTGGCCATTCCAAAGCTCATATGGGGTGGACTTGACTGATTGTGAAGGCACTCGATTAAGTATATAGGCTGCAGTCAAAAGAGCATCCCCCCAAAAAGATATTGGGAGGTTTGCTTGCGCCATCATAGACCTAACCATGTCTAACAATGTTCTATTCCTTCTTTCCGCAACGCCATTTTGTTGTGGAGTATTAGGAATAGTAAGTTGCCTGCGTATCCCTTTTTCCTCACAAAACTTCTTGAAGTGATCTGACAAATATTCGCGTCCTCGGTCAGTGCGAAGAGTTTTTAAATTCTTCTCTTTCTGATTCTCAACCTCAGCTACAAAGCGTTTGAAACAGTCCAAAGCTTCATAGCGGTGAGATATCAGATACACATAACCATATCGCGTATAATCGTCTATCAGTGTAAGGAAATAAGAGGCGCCATGGCGTGCCTTTACACTCATAGGTCCGCATATGTCAGAGTGAACTAGCTCAAGTGGTTGAGTTGCTCTCACAGCCTTTCCAAAAGGCTTCCTGCATGCTTTACCGGCCAAACAAGCCTCACAAGTTTGTAGATTGACTCTTGCGAGTGGGCCGAAAAGGCCTTCTCTAGCCAAACGAGTCATCCTATCTTGGCCTATGTGGCCCAGTCTTGCATGCCAGGTGGTAGAATCATTCACAATATTATCATTCACAACATAAGAATAAGAGGACTGTGAATCATTTAAATCCAATTGAAAAAGACTATCCATGCGAAAACCATGTCCGAACAAAACATCATCCAAAAAGATGTCCAACTTATTACCCTTAAAAATAAAGGAAAAACCACTGTCTAATAAAGCAGTAACTGAAAGTAGATTAAGCCGAACAGTGGGTGCATATCGCACATCCTCAAGAATCAATGTGCGCCCAGTGCGCAACTTGAGCTGGTAAGAACCAACCCCTAGCACCTCTTCGGAGCTATTGTTTCCCATGAAGATATGTTTGCTACCCGCTGAAATCCGGTGATAATCTACGAACCCCTCTCGATCACGTGCTACATGTTTTGTTGCACCTGTATCCACAAACCACACAGGTTGGGAATGAGCAACCATCACATGTGAGGAAACATATAACTGAGAGAGAGATTCTGAAAGTACCTTCTTCGGCTCAGTGCAATCACGAGCGAAGTGTCCTTTCTGTTGACAGTTGAAGCATTTAACTTTAGACAGATCCTTTTTCCCACCACGTTTTCCTCTCTTGCGTTTCTTCATTTTTCCTTCCTTTGGCGCAGAAGTGCTAGCCTCGCCTTTCTTACCTTTCTTACTTTGTCTTCCGCGCTTGCCATTTGCATTGCGCGATCCCCCTTGGGCGACATAAGCAAGGGTCTTGTCAGCATCTCGAGTCTCGTCCTCAAGGATGACATGCTGTGAAACATCAGAAAAGTTCTTGATGTTTTCACTGTGGGTCAATATCTGTTTCATATTGGCCCATGAGGCAGGAAGGGACCTTATGACAGCTCTGACTTGCTGCTCATCTGTGAGCGCATGGCCAGCATCCCTCAGCTTACCAATCATATTGGACATCATCCTTAGATGTTCACTCATGGTATGTTTAGGGTCTTTTGTGTACTCCTCAAACTTAATCACAAGGCTACGAAGCCGCGTAGTTGAGGTTCCACCAAAAGAGAACTTGAGCTGCTCCCATAAAGCTTTGCAAGTTGGAAGTTCATCATACTGCCCGATTAGATCATTTTGCAAGCTGCTCAACAAGGTGTAGCGCGCACTACGATCTTTCTGATTCCATTTCTGGTAGGCAGTGTGGTCTCTTAGGGGTTGCGCCTCAGTTGGCGCGACCATCGCCTTGGTCAAGTGCTCCTCGAGCTCTTGTTCGTTCAGCATGAATTTCATCTTTTTGTGCCAAACGTCATAATTATCTCCGTTAAGTTTCTCACCCTTAACGAGATCAACTATGACATTCTTGTTGCGCCTCAGTTGGCGCGACCATCGCCTTGGTCAAGTGCTCCTCGAGCTCTTGTTCGTTCAGCATGAATTTCATCTTTTTGTGCCAAACGTCATAATTATCTCCGTTAAGTTTCTCACCCTTAACGAGATCAACTATGACATTCTTGGTGGCCATTATATTCACTATATTAGATTGCGCAAGGAAAAGACATTAATTATACATCCTTCAATTTATTTCAAAAAATTCAAATGAAAAACATAATCCTTCCTCACATCATGAAATCGAAAATTTGCTAAGCTCGTAATCATCTCCCATGTATGTGAGTTGGGAAAAATATTTTTCAAGTAATTTTTCGCAATAAATTTCATCATTATATAAGCCACAATATAATAAATCATCCACATGATAATTTAGAACAATATAAAATTGCACCATGCAATAAAGTGTGCAAGGACTCCATTGAGCCCCATTGGCATTCTAATAACTTATGCTAAGAAAATTCTTACTTGAATAATGTGCGTGCGAAATTACATCCCCGTACAAGGCTTTCTGGAAATATACAGGGAAATAGTAGAATACAACATCTTTGAGAATCCTACTACAAACTACTCCAATAAAACAAATGGAGATGCCGCACAGCACATTATTCTCAAAAGAATTTTCTTAAAACAAGAGTAAACATAAGTTTCTTTAGAATGTCAATCTAGTATCCATCCATTTAACCTAAAACTAGCATGCTCAAATAACAAGTTAAAGGGTAATTTAAATGGATGAATAGGCCACATTCTCCTTCCAAGGAAAACGGGCGTAAATGCCTTGAAATTGGGTTTAAAGAGGTGTGGGCTTACCAAAAGCCCAACAAATATATTTCAACAAAAAACATATTTAAACCATAACACTTAATCAAGGCAAATAAATAAAACATAATTCATCTATGTCATATAGCTCTCCAAAATATTTATTTCTGCTCACAAAGTGCAAAAATTAATATTTACGCATTATTCGTATTTTTGGGACCACAAAAGTACCACAAAAAATATTTCTAAATGACCCAAAAATGAGAGATAAATTCTTAAAATTGACAAACAGTAAATTTATCCCTAATATACCCTCTGAAATTAAAGAAAAATTCTGTGTGCATCAAAACAAAATTTTAAAGCTAATTTTTCTAGAAAAATCATTTAAAAATTAAACATAACACACACAGAGGGTATAAAGGTAAATTTAATACCATAGAAAAAACCAGTAGGTCAAGATGGAGCTCCACTCGCCGGCGGTGAGAAAAACGGCCCAAAAAATAGCCCTCACGCGCCTCGACGCTGGTGGGGCAGCGTCTAGGTTTTTTTTTTGAACAGGCGCGTGTATACATGCATGCGCGTGGGGAGACTTGTTGGCGCGTGGGCGCGTCTGTCAGCTGCCTCGGCTAGCGCGTGGGAGCGCGTGGCAGCGCGTCTTGGCACGCGTGTCTCATGCGCGGCTGACTTCGCAAGTGGCGCACGTGGGGCGCGTGGCAGCTCCTCTTGAGCGCGTGGCGGCGCGTCAGTGGCTCAGCTTGACGCATGGCGTGCGTGGGACCACTGTTCATCTTCTTCTTTAAACCCTAATTTTTTTCAGCCGCCGCCATGCCACGATGCCAACTTCCGAATGCCATATCTCTCTCGTTTTTAAGCCAAATAATGCGTACGATATATCGTTGGAAAGCTTATGCGACATAGATTAATTATGTACCAAACGATCATGATAAAAACTGAATATCATGCTCTGAATTTGAGTCCCAAAACTCGAAAAAATCACAGTTTTCTTGAAAAATAAAATTGTGATTTCTCACAAATCATGCATCCAAAAATCACAAAATTTTATGGAGTTCATCCTCAACCATAGGAGAACAAAACTATATAATTATTTTTCAGAAAACATGCTCAATAAATTTCGAATTTTTGTAATGGGTCTCGTTCATGTATCCGGAAAAAATCGCAACATGCACATAATTTAATCTAGCATGTTAAAGGCGAATCAACAAGTAATCATGCTCTGATACCAATGTTGAAACGATTACAACAATTATTGCGCTACCACGTAACACGTAGTGGGTTCGAAAACATACCGTATGAAGTCTCCGAATATTCCGACGTAGGATCCTTGTTGTTACGAGCCTCCAACACGCTTGATCTTTTTCGCAGGTACGAAAACGGCTACTAGAGTCGAGTTCTTCGTCCACGAACCAAATCCTAGAGCTTGGTGATTGCTCTAGAGAGAGTGCTATAGAGAGAGGGTTATTACTATTGACTTCTGATTTATTGGGATATCTCTAACCTTTATATAGAGATACAATTAGAGACTGGCTTTACCTCCAACTCTTAGGAGATAAAGATTGTATTTATCTCAAACACCTAAAAGATAAATATTCTCTAAATAACTGTATTTATCCAAACTAACAAATACACATTATTTATTAGTGGGTGGATAATGGGTCCACTGACCCAATTTATTAACAGTGAGCATTCAGGATAGGGTGTTGGAGAGGCAACCAGAGGGTACTTGAGGAGCGAAGGACGGAGGTGGGGAGGCAGCTGGCAGAGGCGGAGAGACAACTAACAGAGGTGGAGAGGCAGTGCATCGAACGGGATGCCGAGCGGGCTACCCTGGAGACGCAGTGGCTGACATGGGAGGCCTATAGTTCCGACCCTGTTGGAGGGCTGCTTCCTACCCCATCTTAGATATTTCGTACTTGCAGCTGGTGCAGATCCTTGTTGTTCACTACCCATTTCATTAATCAAATCTTTAGCATTATGCAGTGCTTAGTCTAAATTGCACAAGAAAGCTCAATGGTCAACTTCGGAAGCTAGGCAAATAGAGGGAGAAAACAAGGAGGAAACAGATGCTCCTAAACTTGATATAACCCAAGAAATGTACCTCTACTTTTACTTGATGCTATTGTTCTGCACTCCTTGTTGAAGACAAAAATGGCAAAGAACACTGCCAATGCATCTGGGCGTAGCTGTACATTGTTAAAGGACAACATTTCGCTCTTGTAGTTGCATACTGAATAAGATAGTTATAACCTTCAATTTTGCATACCCCCCATTTTCATGCAACTTACAGTGAACTAACTACTCAAAAGGTAAGTAAAAGGAAAAGGAAAGAAAAAAGTCCATATCGTGACCAAATTCTCCAAATCAAGACCACCAGATTCTAAAGATAAGAAACTTGAGAAAATTCTGAGCCCTGAGCCTCTGACCATACATGAACCAAGCAAGTCAGCAATCTTTAATCTGAATATCAAGTATCAAAGAAAGAACGAGAACATACATAGACCCCAATTCATGGAAGACCACAACTATATAATAATTCAAGTATCTATAAAGATTATTGGGCATAGAGAACTACTTGTAATCCCAAGCCGTCACCGACAATTATGAAGAACAACAAATGGAAAGAAAGAGCAGAAATTGTAGCGAATGATCACCGCCACCCATAGACAATGTCTTTGATCCACCTGAAACTCTTCCTGAGAGAGCCCTTCATCTTACCCTCCACGGTATAAACCTTGTAGCCAGCAACCCTCTTCTTCCTCTGCAGCTCTGGATCACTAAGGCTCCAGCTTTTTGAAGTTGACCCAAGTCCACCATTCTTGATTTTCTTGATCTTCACAACCTCCTTAGAAGCAGGACCCAGGTTACCATTTCCGTAGGATGGATGCACAGAGGAGGCATAGGAGGAACTGTAACTCCTCAAATCCCGCATGCTCGTGGGAGCTCCTCTGCCTCCATTGGAGTAGGCCTCTATCTGCATCCTACTACGATCCCTCAGTGACTTGGATCTGTAATCCTCCATAGAAAACCGAGGGGAGATGGAGAGAGAGAGAGAAGAAAATGGCACTGTTTTGGGTATTTGATTCAAAGATGTATTCTTCTTCTCAATTTTGAGGGATGGGGAACAGCTGAAAGGATTTTGCTTTTTCGTTGATGGAGTGCTATGACTTTGATGGGATGGTTGTACTTTTTAATTATTTCTCACCCCCTCTTCATACTTGCATTGCATGAGGCTGCTGGGTGTGAACAGCTACAGCCCACTGATGACTACCTTGCCAGTTGCCACGTGTGAATGTCAAAGTTGACCCTTAACTACCTACCAAAGCAAAAGTTAGAGAGTTTGTGGGGGTGGGTGCGGGGGGGGGGGGGGGGGGGTGGGGGGAGCAGAGATTAGGTATAATATAAGTATTAGATGAGACAATAATTATCTATCAATTCCGTTATCGTCTTTGAATCTCACGATTCAATTAAATCATACTGGTACGTTACATCACAGCCTACTTGAATATTATCTTGTCGTACATTAACAATGTTGTCAGACACTAATTTCGCGCCGTATAATAGTAATTGACAAAGAGCAGCGCATCAGTAAAAAAATAAGTGTCAACAGTTTAGTGAGCTGCCGAGATGCGTTAGAAAAGATCATAACTTCTCGAAGACTATATGCATGGCGGCTAAATCAACACTCTTGTACATGACTACTATACGAAGAAGGAGGCACATGATCTCAATCTTTTGTTTGTGTTCGTTGTATACCTTCTATGTAAATAGTTCTATGTAATTGCGAAAATAGGTTGTAACTAAATACTTATCTTTTGATTTTTTTTTGGATATTAATCTAGGACTAGTTACTTTTGTAATCGAAGGAACAAACCACTTTGACGATCATATAAATTCTCTTACTTAACTAAAAAAAAGGGTAAAACTTCATACTAAATTGTTGCTAAATCTGTACTTTCTTGTTAGCTTTTCTGCAAAGGGGCAGCGAGTTTTTGAGTTTATTAGCTTGGATTTGGCTCCATCCTTTGAAAGTTGTACATTAGTTGGCTTCTGAAGTACACAAGTACCAGTACATCCAGAAAATATGTTATACATCAGAAAGGAAATTGGTGCTTTATACAGTAACATTACTAGCTGGGGTTGGGTGTTTATCTCACCCTTAGTCACATCAGACGAGCTATCATCCCTGACGGAAGCTCAAGTGAGATGGGAAGACATTGTCAACTAGCAGAGGAGGAACATGGATGATGGGAGGAAGCATTTGCATTGATTTAATGGTAATCCAAATATGAACAGGCAAATGATCCAGTTGGACCGTTGACTGATCCTAGCTAGCATTTGAGAAAAACACTAATTCCGTATAGATTAGGATGATTAGGGGCCTCGTCAATAGGCCATATGGGTTGCTTTGACTTTTACGACAACTTTCAAAATCTGACTAGCTGCTTCTCATGATACCGTCGTAATTCTGAGCTGCAATTTGGGCTGGTTGAACGGGTCATGGGATCAAATCATGTCCAACCCACTCTCATACTCGTGTTCATGTTCAGTCTAACTTATATACGGGCTGAATATTACTATTCCACGTCCAACCCATAAAAATTTTGGTGGACACGAACTACCCACAAGTTGTCCGTAGTTATAAATTAATTTTAATGTCCTTAATTTTTAAGCATATCAATAACCATTCAAGTTTACAAATAAAGCATAATGAGAAAAAGTATAGAGAAGTCTCAAAATGGATTTCTATATAAGTATGAAAACAATGTTTTGAGGACTAAAAAGAAACAAGAGTCTTAAAACAATCTTAAGAAGTTTATTCCTAAACTAAGGTTTTAAATAAGGTTTATTCCTAAACTAAGGTTTATTCCTAAGCACGAAGGAGAAAAAAAAGTCTTCAAAGGTCCCCAAAACCATATGCTTAAAGGTTTTAAATATTAAAGAAAATAAAACACATATCTTATACACATATTATCAATATGCATAATTAGTGTGATAAACAAAAAGTTAGACGGATTGCGCTGGCCTCTAAAGACGTTTGCCCATGCCCAGTCCATATTCTAAATGGGCCTAAAATTTTGTGCCCACGTCTACCGCGGTCTCTATAAAAGTAAGCACATTATCCCGCAATTTTTGATATGGAGGCTAATTTTGGAAGAAATGCCACACAAGCACCTAATGGACGCTTACGAAGGCGATGAGTGGGCTAAAGTCTCCAGAATATTCTATACTCTTCTTGTACATAAGAGATAGATCTAGAGAAGATTCTAGACTGGTAGAGAACCTTGTAAATAGCTGGAGAATTTTAGAAGCGGAATATGATCCATAGAATGGAATGTATCTCCTCCGTCTGTCGAGAGATGGACTAGTATAAATAGCCGAGGCTTCACTTGGCCAAAGCACTCAAGTATTCTTGTACATAAGCAATACAAGCATACATTCTCCCAAACTCGCTCTTGTGTTCTTCTTGGTGCTTTTGCTTCAAGCATCGCCCAGCCCGAGTGGAAGGCTGACTTAGCACGAGCAAGGGGCTCACTAGCTAAGTGTCGCACGGGTTGACGTAGTGAGAAAGTTCAATCCGTGACAGGTGGTATTAGAGCTTGGTTACGAGGGGTCGTGCCAAGCAAGGAGCAAAAATGACAGGCAAGGATACTAATGTTGGAACATCCGAAGTGACCGAGGAGAATGTAGTTGTGGAACGTTTGCGAGATCCATTACCACCCACCAGTGGGATAAAGGGTGGTTGTGGCCAAAGCAAGTCAAGAGATACGATCGCGTCTTTGGACGGTCGCACTTGTATGGGCGATGTGAAAGACCGCTTAGGCTTCGTCGAGCAAAACCTCCAAACCTTGGAGGATCATGTGTTGGAGGAGCTCGAGTCGCTCAAAAAGGCCGTGATGGGTCAAGATGAACTGCGCACTCGATTCGTGGAGTTGTTCGCGAATCTTCAAGAACAACTCAACGTGGTTAAAGTTGGCGTGGAGGAGACGAGGCAAGAAATGACCATGTGCAAGAGGGCCATTGCGGGTGGAGCCATCGTCACTCATAGTCCAAGGGTGGACGCGCCAAAGCCGAAAGAATTTAGCGGCAAGCGGGATACGAAGGAGCTAGACAACTCCATATGGTATATGGAGCGCTACTTCGAGGGTGCTAGCATCACGGATGAAAAGGCTAAGGTAAGGACTGTCACTCTCTATCTCACCGATACCGCTACACTATGGTGGCGTAGGAAACACAATGATATCAAAAAAGGCTTGTGCACCATAGACACTTGGGATGTGTTCAAGAAAGAGATAAGAGGCAGTTCTATCCCGAAAATGTTACTTACGAAGCTAGGAAGAAGTTGAGGGAATTGAAGCACAAGAATTACATCAGTGATTATGTGAAAGAGTTTACTACTCTCATGCTTCACATTCCCAACATGACGGAGGAAGATCTTCTCTTCAACTTCATTGACGACCTCTAAAATTGGGCTAAGCAAGAACTTCAACGCTGAGGCGTGAAAAGACATTGATGAGGCCATTGCGGTTGCGGAGTCGTTAATGGAGTATGCAAAAGGGGGAGAACCCTCAAAGGGGAAGAATGCACAATCAGCTTCGAAGGGTAACCACGCCAAAGGTGGGGGAGACAAACCCAAGACGTGGAACAAAGGGAACAACCAAGCCGACACCAACAAGTCTGAGGGCCATGGCAAGCTAGAGGAGAGGCAAGGCAAGCTTAATGCCTTGGTCAAGGAGAAGGAGGAGTCCGAGACGAAAGCTGTGCATATGGGCTCGCTCCAAATCCTTAATGCTCTACACGCCAAAGTTGTGGCGAAGGTCCCTATCGGAGAAGGACAAGCCTCGACGATTAAGGGGTTGCTCTACATCGAGGCCAAGTTGAACGGGAAGCCCACGCAAGTGATGGTTGATACGGGAGCAACCCATAATTTTATGACGATGGAAGAGACCAAGCGGCTAGGCCTCAAGGTAGTTGGCGACGGAGGATGGCTAAAGACCATCAACACCAATGCAAAGCCTTTACAAGGCATAGCAAGACAAGTGGATATTTGCCTTGGTTCGTGGAAGGGCTTGGTGGATTTCTCGGTGGCCCTAATGGATGACTTTAAGGTCGTGATAGGCCTTGACTTCCTGCGACAAGTGAATGCCTTCATGTCGCCTTACTGCAACGCGATGCATATCATGGAGAAGAGAGCGTCGTGTGTGGTGCCTATGTCTGCGGGGACGTCTAGCGCCAAGACCCTATCATCCATGCAGTTGTCGGCGATGCAACTTGTGAAGGGAGTCAAGAAAGGAGAGGCAACCTACTTGGCGGCCCTAAAGATGGAGGACAATGTGGGGGAGTCGACCGAGCCACTACCAAGGGAGATTAAAGAAGTCCTTGGGGCAAACAAGGACGTGATGCCGCCCGAGTTACCAAAGCGGCTTCCACCTAGGAAGGAGGTGGATCATCAAATCGAGCTTGAGCCGGGGGCCAAGCCACCATCGATGGCACCTTATAGGATGGCACCACCAGAATTGGAAGAGTTACGAAGACAACTAACCGAGCTAAAGGAGGCGGGATATATCCAACCTTCCAAAGCACCCTACGGAGCGCCAGTACTATTTCAAAAGAAGCACGATGGTTCGTTACGGATGTGCGACTATTGGGCACTTAACAAGGTGACGGTCAAGAACAAGTACCCAATTCCATTGATCGAGGATCTCTTTGACCAACTTGGGAGGGCCAAGTTCTTCACCAAATTAGATCTTCGATCGGGGTATTATCAAGTTTGCATAGCAGAAGGAGATGAGCCGAAGACCACATGTGTGACAAGATACGGAGCGTTCGAGTTCTTGGTCATGCCGTTCAGCTTGACCAACGCCCCAGCCACGTTTTGCACGCTTATGAACAAGATATTCCATCCTTACCTTGATCGGTTCATGGTAGTATATCTCGACGACATCGTGGTGTATAGCAACACATTGGAGGAGCACGTGGAGCATCTCAAGATGGTGTTTAAGTTATTGCTAGAAAACGAGCTTTATGTCAAGCGGGAGAAGTGTTTGTTCGCCAAGGAAGAGGTGCACTTCCTTGGTCACATCATCAAGGGCGAAACGCTTCGGATGGATGAAAAAAGGTGAAGGCGAGTGGGAGGCACCCACGAAAGTCTCCGAGCTACGGTCATTTCTTGGCCTAGCTAAGTACTATCGGCGGTTTATCATGGGATACTCAGCCAAAGCAGCCCCATTGACGTACCTACCCAAGAAGGGAAAAACGTGGGAGTGGTCCAAGAGGTGCCAAACTGCCTTCGAAGGGTTGAAGGAGGCAGTGACGGAAGAGCAAGTTCTAGCTCTTCCCAATCACACAAAGGTGTTCGAGCTACAAACGGATGCATCCGACTTTGCTATTGGAGGGGTGTTGATGCAAGAAGGGCATCCAATAGCTTTTGAAAGCCGTAAGCTAAATGACACCGAGCGGAGGTACATGGTACAAGAGAAGGAGATGACCACGGTGATTCATTGCCTACGTACTTGGAGGCACTACCTCTTGGGGAGTCGGTTCTTGATCAAGACCGACAACATAACTACTAGCTACTTTCAATCTCAAAGGAAGTTGAGTCCAAAGCAAGCTAGGTGGCAAGACTTCTTGGCCGAGTTCGACTATGTGATGGAATACAAGCCGGGCAAGGCCAACTTGGTGGCGGATGCCTTAAGTAGGAAGGCGGAATTGGCGGCTATGTCGAAGGCAAAGGGTGATATTCTAGAGGAAATCAAGGAAGACATGGAACATGACCCCTTACCCAAGGAACTCTTCAAACTTGCGGAGAGTGGACAAACGCAACAGTTTTGGGTAGAGAACAACGGCTTACTCTACACCAAAGGGCAACAGGTGTATGTTCCTAAGTGGAACAACTTGAGGAAGATGATCATTCGAAAGTGTCACGACACTCTATGGGTACGCCATTCGGGGCAACGACGGACATATGCCTTGGTGGAGGCACTATACTATTGGCCCCAAATGAAGGATGATGTGGAGGCCTATGTGAAGACTTGTCTTGTGTGCCAACAAGACAAAGTGGAGAATCAACTACCGACGGGTTTACTCGAGCCTAGCCTTTTCTCGTCTCCTCACATCCGTGGGAAAATGTAAGCATGGATTTCATTACTTGCTTGCCAAAATCGGTGGGATGTGGCTCCATTATGGTAGTTGTGGACCGGTTCTCCAAGTATGTGACATTCGTAGCATCCCTAACCGACTGCACAGCGGAGGAAGCAGCCCGGTTATTCTTAAGGCATGTGGTGAAATATTGGGGACTACTGAAGATCATAGTGAGCGACCGAGATTCAAGGTTCACGGGCAAGTTTTGGACGGAGTTGTTCAAACTCCTTGGCTCGGAGCTGCACTTCTCAACGAGCTCTCACCCCCAAACAGATGGACGGACAGAATGGGTGAACGCTTTACTTGAGTGTTACTTGCGGCACTTTGTTAGTGCCAACCAGACAGATTGGGCAAGACTTTTGGACGTGACACAGTTTTCGTACAACTTGATGAGGAGTGAGGCCACAAACCAAAGTCCGTTCGAGATTGCCATAGGGCAACAGTCGCTCACTCCCCTTGCATTGGTGGGTGATTACAAGGGGAGAAGCACATTGGCGGCGCAAGTGACAAGGTCGTGGAACAAGCAAGCAGACGTGGCGCGCTCTTACCTTGACAAAGCCGGGTGCAAGATGAAGAAGTGGACGGACAAGAAATGGCGGACGGAAGATTATAACCTTGGGGACATGGTGATGTTAAAGCTACTTCCGCAACAATTCAAGTCCCTAAGAAAAGTACACAAAGGACTAATACGGAGGTACGAGGGACCCTTTCCCATCGTGGCGAGAGTTGGGAAAGTATCCTATCGGTTGAAATTGCCGCTCAAACTGAAGATTCACCCGATCTTCCATGTTAGCTTACTAAAGCCTCATTACGACGACAAGGAAGACCCGAACCGTGGAGAAAGTCATAGAGCACCGACAGCCGTGGTGAAATCCTATGACAAGGAGGCCGAGTATGTGCTTAACGACAGGCTCGAACGAAGGCGAGGAATTCCACCAACGCGGCACTACTTGGTGAAGTGAAAGGGATTGCCAGAGATAGAAGCTACATGGGAATCAGCAAATGATCTTTGGCAGTTCCAAGACATCGTAGACCGATACGGCGAGGAGGTGCGACGAGGGCGTCTCGAGATTAGGTGGGGGAGAATGTCCCGCAATTTTTGATATGGAGGCTAATTTTGGAAGAAATGCCACACAAGCGCCTAATGGACGCTTACGAAGGCGATGAGTGGACTAAAGTCTCCAAAATATTCTATACTCTTCTTGTACATAAGAGATAAATCTAGAGAAGATTCTAGAATGGTAGAGAACCTTGTAAATAGCCGGAGAATTCTAGAAGCGGAATATGATCCGTAGGATGGAATGTATAGTTGTCAAACGGGCCGGGCGGCCTGCGGCCCAGCCCGAAAAAAGCCCGGGCTGGCCCGGCCCTTGCATGAACAGTACAGGCCTGAAATAATTAGGCTTAGGGCCTGGGCTTGGACCAGGCCAAGCATTTCTGGGAAAAAGCCCAGGCCAGGCCCGGCCCGAAAAGAGGCCCGGGTTTGGCCTGGAATTGGCCCGAATTTTCGGCCCGGTTTTGGTCCTTTTCAGCAGGTCCCACCTGTTTGAAATTTTGGTGTTTCCCCCTTTTCCCCCAACGGATTTATTCCCCATTCATTTCCAAAATTCCACTTTTACCCCCCAACAGCAATTTAACGGCTAGTTTGGGGGGTATTTTAGTCTAACTTAATTTTTCTAACTCCTTTAAAGGTTTTTACACTCTTACCCTCCCCAACAACTATAAACGGATAGTTTTTAGGGGTATTTTGGTCTTTTGTGAAGTTTTAAAAATCTATAAATTCACACCATTTCTCTCTAATTTTTCACACCAATCTTCTTACTCTCTCTTATATAAACATTCTACATTTCTACAAGCTTTGCTACTCTTGCTAATTACTACTCTTGCTAATTACTACTCTTATTTACTAATTAGTACTCTTGCATATTATTACTCTTGTTTACTAATTATTACTTTTGCTAAATTTTAATTACTAATCACTCCTCTTATTAATTTGTTACTCTCTAATTCTTTTGTCTAGTAATTAGTAATTAGTGAATTTTTATATTTATCAATTACTATTATTAATTTTTTTTAATTACTAACTCTCTCCAATTTCGAATTACCCTCAGTGATTCATTTGTTACTCTTTAATTCTTTTAATTGTTATTTCTAATTACTAATTACTGCTCTTATACTTGTGTATTTAGTTACTCTTACTAATTTTATTTAGAGTCAAATATGGCTGGATTATTGAAGAAACTGAGGCGTGCATCATCATCACGAAAAACATCATCATCATCACAAACACCACCACCAGCACGAGCGCCAGCACCACGGCCATCACAAACACCAATCCAAGCACCACCACAACCATTCGTTCCTGGACGAATGAGTACAGGCTGTATGATAGATACCCAAGCCAATTGGGAGTTCAATCAAAACATTCCAGATTTTGAATACACGCCTGATCAAGACCCCCCGCATTATAGTCAAGGACGCAGCTCGGTTGGCGAAGCTACTACTCCGTGGCATAATCTTAACCCTATGCCTGGTCATGATGAAGAAGGGCCGAGCAATGCCTCCGGTAATGAGCCAGAAGTCCAAAAGGGGAAAAAAAAGAAAGCCGAGTGTTGGAATCATTTTGATGTAGTTACGGTGGACGGCATCCGAAAAGCTCGATGTAAGTACTGTGCTAAATTATTTTCGTCTGGTAGTGGTAATGGACATCTTAACAGGCATTACCCTCAGTGTGCACCTCGACAAGGCCACGTCGAACCTACCCAAACGCAGTTATCTTTTGACGGTAAGTTATTTGTTTATAATCAGCGAGAGCAAAGAGACGGTCTCGCTGAATTTGTTATTCACGATGAACAAGCCTTTTCTTTTGCCGATAATGCTAAGCACTCTAGATATATGAACACATACGTTCAACCTTTGTACAAAAAGGTTCATAGAAACACAACTAGATCCGATGCACTCCGACAGTATAATGCTGCTAAAGCACGCCTGATCGATTATTTCGATAAATTTGACGGTAAAGTTAGTCTTACTTCTGATATTTGGCAATCTCCGTTTACTTTTGTTAGTTATACTTGTGTGACGGGCTCATTGGATTGATGCAGATTGGATTATGCACAAGAGAATCATCGCTTTCGAGCTCTTTCCTTTTCCGCATGATGGAATGAACATTGCTACTATTATATTAAAAGCATGTACCACATTTAAATTAAAGGATAAGATTATGAGTATTAGTTTTGATAATGCTTCTAACAATACAGCTGCTGTTGATGCTTTACAGGAGAGCCTCAAACCTGTACTTTCTGGTAAATTATTTCATGTTCGTTGTGTTTGTCATATAATTAATTTAATTGTTCAAGATGGTTTAGCTGCTGCAGGAGATATTCTTGTCAAAATGAGGGGTATGACAGCGTATGTTAATAGTTCGAGTCCGAGAACACAACAATTTAAAACGTTGTGTGTTGAATATAATATGCCTCGCAGGAGAGCAGTTACAGATGTGGTCCACAGGTGGAACTCTACATACCATATGCTTTTACACATTCTGGCATACAGAGAAGTCTATACGCATTTTCTACTAACCTAGTTCCCAGCCGGCTTGCCAACTCAAGAGGAATGGCAGATGGCCACATACCTAGCTGAATTTTTGGAGGTATTTTACACGTCTACCAATTTATTGTCTGGTACGTACTATCCCACCTCTCCTCTCGCTGTAATAGAAATTCTCAAGATGGCTACAATGTTAACAAAATGGAGATATATAGGACCCTTTAAGGAAATAGTAAAAGTGATGGATAAAAAATTTAATAAATATTGGAGTAACTGCCTGTTATTTTTGCTGTTGCTACTTGTTTAGATCCTAGGTTAAAGTTGCATGGCGTGAACGTCTCGATACAAGAGATATCGATATTAATGTGCTACCCAGTAGAGGATACAACCGCACTCACAGCGAAAGTGAGCAAGACATTTGAGGAACTGTTCAACCTCTATCGTAATTCTGCTGACGTGCGCGGGCGAGCTTCATCATCGACTGCTGAGAGGTATTATGCGCCATACCTTAAGGGCTTTGAACATCTAGTAGCAAGACAACTACCAGGTGAAGGTACTTCTAATTCGGCAGGTTCGTCTACTTTTTCCTCTTTTAATGAGATTGGTGTATATTCAAATACTGATCATTATTCTGATTTATCAATGCAAGAACAGGTTAATTTTAATTTGTTAAATTTTTGGAAACAAAATCAAAACATGTATAAAACTTTATCCCAAATTGCACGGGATGTACTGCCAGTGCAAGCCTCCACGGTTGCTTCAGAGTCGGCATTTTCAGCGAGCGGGAGGGTTTTGGATGACAGGAGGAGTCGTCTTAACCCCGAGTCGCTCGAGCTATGTGTATGTTGGAAGGATTATCTTGATGCGAAATACCGCGAGCAAGATAAACCGATTGATGATAGGAAGAGCAGTGACTCGGATGTTGAAGTACTTCTGGATGATTAGGTAATTTCTTTTTATTTTCCTTCTCTTAAGTTTTAAGAATAAAATTTCTCACAAAATATAGTTTATATATATATATATATATATATATATATATATATATATATATATAGGGAGCTGATCCATTGATAGCGCTAGCAAAATAGGACAAGTTGCTAGCGCGATCTGGCTGTCCATCCCGAAAGATGGACGGCCCAGATCTTTTTTTCTCGTTTTTTTAAGTACGTCCGCTACATTATGTAGCGGACGATTTTTTGACAAAAATACCCTCCAACTTAAAAAGATCCCATCCGCTACATTATGTAGCGGACAAGTTTTCTGACTTTTTTTTTCTCTTTCTCTCTCCTTTCTCTCATAAATGCTCTGACATTTTTTTTCTCTTTCTCTCTCTCCTTTCTCTCGTCCGCTACATTATGTAGCGGACAAATTTTTTTACCTTTTTTCTCTTTCTCTCTCCTTTCTCTCATTAATGTCACGACATTCTTTCATTTCTCTCTCCTCTCTCTAATCATTTTTTCTCTTTCTCTCTCCTTCTCTTATTAATTCTCTCTCTCTCTCTCTCGTTTCTCTTCAGAAAGGGAAGAGGAGCAAATTGCAGCCGATTCCAGCACGAGAAAAGCAACTCCAAAAAACCCGAACAGCAAAACAACCGCCATCACCAGCACAATTGGATCAAAATTGGATTGTATTGGATTGATGTACAGATCAAGTTCGTTCTTGTTCGTGGGTCTCTTTCTCTGTCCGGGCTTGTTTTACTCAACCCGTTTTTTGGGGCGCCGGAGGAACCAATTAATGAAGAAGCTTCGGAGCATAGATCAAGCATGGAAACGCTCATGAGCCGAGGTCAGAAGATGTGGATAGATTAAACCAGGATTCTTACCGAATGTGAATAGATTAAAAGCCAAGGCACCCCATGGCACATAGCTTGAGCAGATCTACCATCTACGCCTCCCATCGGCCACAACCTGTGAATCAAAGCGAAAAGCAACCGCCACACCATGAAACGACGAAATTGTGGAACCATAGCTTCTGCTTCGAAGTGAATGGAACCGTTGAAATTGTAGATGAAAGCCATGCTCTAAGGGCCGATATGCTCAAACTCTTTTATGCGTATATCGAAAGGAAGATCCCATTTCTGATTAACAAAGTGGTAAGAAAACAGAAGAGACAGAAAGGAGGAGAGAGGAGGGAGAAAACAAAAAAGTGGTGAGAGAAGAGAAAAGAGAGAGGAAGGAGAGAGAAAGAGACAGAAGAGACAGAAGAAATTGATGAGAAAGAGAGAGAGATGTCAGCAAAATTAATGTGCTACTCGTCCGCTACATTATGTAGCGGACATAACGGAGTCTGAAAATTTGTCCGCTACATAATGTAGCGGACGTAACGGACTCTGTGAAAACTTGTCCGCTACATTATGTAGCGGACGGACTCGGAGGGTATTATTGTCAAAAAAATAAAAAAAATTGTCCGCTACATAATGTAGCGGACGTACTTAAAAAAACGAGAAAAAAAAGATCTGGGCCGTCCATCTTTCGGGATGGACGGCCAGATCGCGCTAGCAACTTGTCCTATTTTGCTAGCGCTATCAATGGATCAGCTCCCATATATATATATATATATATATATGGGAGCTGATCCATTGATAGCGCTAGCAAAATGGAGTATTTGCTAGCGCGATCTGGGCCGTCCATCCTGAAAGATGGACGGTCCAGATCGCGCCTTTTCGAAAACTGTCAGTCGTCCGCGACACTATGTCGCGGACGGATTTTTTTACCTTTTTGCCCCTCCACCCGTCCGCTACATTGTATCGCGGACGGTCCAAATCTTCTTTTACATTTTTTTTAAGTTCGTCCGCTACATAATGTAGCTACCGTCCGCTACATTATGTAGCGGACTATTTTACTTTCTCGAAAAGAGACATCTGTGTTGTCAGAGCTCTTGCAACCAACTTTTATTTTCTCTTTCCCCCTCATCTCTTATCTTCTCTCTTCTGGATGAGCTCCTTCAAGACGGTGGAAGGGTGATAGAAATGGAGGAGGTTGAAGACCCTAGAACAAAATGACAATCTGTTGCTAGCCAATTTCATGAATGGTTCCAGCCTGCAGGTGGAAGTGCTAATTAAGTGTGCTCGTTTTGGAGTCTTTTTTACCAATGGCAATCTGTTGCCAACGAACTTCATGAAGATTTGTTCATCAGGATCAAAGTAAGAAGAGAGAAAAAGAAGAAGTCAGAATGAGAGAAGGGAGGGAAAAAAAGACTAGTCCGCTACATTATGTAGCGGACTAGTCTTCTCTTTTCCCTCCCTTGCGGACACATTAATGACACAGAAAAGTCATACCACACATGTGTGGGCCTGTCATTCGTCCGCGATACTATGTCGCGGACGGCATGGAGGGGCAAAAAGGTAAAAAATGTCGTCCGCAATATTGTGTCGCGGATTACTTTTTTTTGACATGCGTCAGGGCCTGTCAGTCGTCCGCGATACAATGTAGCGGACGGGTGGAGGGGCAAAAAAAAAAAATTCGTCCGCGATATAATGTCGCGGACGACTGATAGTTTTCGAAGGCGCGATCTGGACCGTCCATCTTTCAGGACGGACGGCCCAGATCGCGCTAGCAAATACTCCATTTTGCTAGCGCTATCAATGGATCAGCTCCCTATATATATATATATATATATATATATATATATATATATATATATATATATATATATATATATATATATATATATATATATATATATATATATATATATATATAATAAGTTTTTACAAGCAAGATAGATATTTTTCCGTATATATAAAAAAATAGGTAACTTCGCCTGTTTGTTTCCAGCCGGTCCCAAGCCCGGATAAAAGGAGGAGGGCCTATAAACACATTTATCTTCAATGTTTATGATTTATAATGAAATAAAAGGATAAATATAAGATTCGTTAAATTATGAATATTGGACATGCCTAGAGTACAATTTGCTTAAACAATAACAAAAAAATTACCATAATTAAAACCCTTACCTTGAATAACAAGAAAATGCCAACAACAAAAAAAATTTTGGGCCCGGACCCGGCCCAAGCCCGGCCCTAAATTTTGGGCCTAGGGCCTGGGCTTGGACCGGGCCCAGATATCCCCAGAACCAGGCCCGGCCCGGCCCGGTTGGCAGCCCCCTTGGCCCGGCCCTGGCCCGATTTGCTAGAGGCCTGATGGGCTTGGGCTGGGCCGGCCCAAGCCCGGCCCATTTGAACACCTCTAATGGAATGTATCTCCACCGTCCGTCGAGAGGTGGACTAGTATAAATAGCCGAGGCCTCACTTGGCCAAAGCACTCAAGTATTCTTGTACACAAGCAATACAAACATACATTCTCTCAAACTCACTCTTGTGTTCTTCTTGGTGCTTTTGCTTCTAGCATCACCCAGGCTGACTTAGCACAAGCAAAGGGCTCACTAGCTAAGTGCCGCACGATTCAACGTAGTGAGAAAGTTCGGTCCGTGACAACATGCTCATATTTTTAATGGTTGGAACGGGTTGCCCACCGGTTACCCAGCTCAAGTTGCACCCCTACATAATCCTACATGCATTTTAGACTTTACCACCTGCACTCATGAATACCGTAAAAAGCATGTGATTATAAGTCTCGACCACTAAGTATAAGAACAATCTCAATCCCCGTCTATAATCTAGTGAATTTTTTAACATCCATCGTCACACACGTCGAGGATTAAATCCATCCTTACGTTATAGATGTAAATTTCACGTGTCTTTTTAGAGTGTTGAATGGAAGTTGTATGGAGTTCTCCATAAACAGGCTCGGGTACATACATGGAGAATGAGGAGATCAGACTTGTGCCCAGATGAGTTGTTGCACTGCCGCTTAATCCTTTTAAGATGTTCTCACTTTTGTGTACCCTAATTAAACGCTATCTTTATATAATTTCAATTCGCCTATTAGTATATCAATTCATGGGGTTCTTGCTCACGGTCAAAAGAAAAAAAAATGAAAAAGCTATTAGTCCTTTGCAAGATTTAGCGCGCTAGATTTAGGTCCCGTTTGACACTCTTTTTTTCCCTCTTTTTTTTCAGTTTTAAAAACTGAAAAAAAAAAAAGAGCGTTTGGTAACTATTTTTTTTTCAATTTAAAAAACCAGTTTTTAAACTGCAGAGTAAAAAAAAAAACTCCAAAAACTGGTTTTTTTTTCACTTTTGGTTTTTTTTTTCGACCACCACCACCACCCTCCCACCGTCGGCAGCCACCTCAGGCGACCACCGCCGGAGACTGCCGGCCGCCGGCAGCCACCGCCGGAGACTGTCGGCAGCCATCTCCGGCCGCCGGCGACCACCGCCGGAGACTGCCGGTAGCCACCTCCGGCATCGCGGAGACTGCCGGCAGCCACCTCCGGCCGCCGGCGACCACCGCCGGAGACTGCCGGCAGCTACCTCCGGCCGCCGGCCACCATCGCCGGTGACTGCCGGCAGCCACTTCCGGCCGTCGACCACCACCACCACCACCGTCGACCACCGCTACGCCCCACCACCGCCACCGCAAACCACCAAAAAAAAGTCAAAATAAAAAGGATTACCAAACACCAAAAAAAAAAACCTCAAAAAAAAAAGGGATTATCAAACACCCACTTGTTTTTATAAAAAAAAAAAAATTAAGCTGCTCTTTAAAAAACTACTCTTTAAAAACTGAAAACCAAATAAAAAATTTTGTCAAACGAAGCCTTATTATTTATTTATTGATTGTTTGTTTCCAATCGCAGGTACTTGCACTAGTTGGGTTTTGTCCTCACAGCTCAAGGAGTGCTACCCCGTTGATACATGTACGTCACACCTTAAGTATAGTCACCACAAGTATTAACAGAAACATCGCTAGTAACGATTAGTGCTCATTAATTATCGCTATACGAGAGAGAGATTGTAACTTCTTCTTACAACCCAAACAGCAGCCAAAACTTTCTTTATTGACCAGCACCATGTACAATAGTTACTCAAGAGGTTATCGAACCAAAGAAGCCTTTCTTCACTTTAGCCTAGTCCAAGCAGGTATGAACTTACGATATAAGTTACTAATTGTAGAACCATCCAAGGTTAGCGCTAATATGAATGACAAAGCAACCAGAACACCACCTTTCTTCAGATTTCTCGAATTAAATAAACCTTGGAGTCGCGTCGCCAGGGAGACGCCACATTAAAAAGGCCGTTTCTATTCCGTGCAGTCGAAAATTTTTCAAATGAACTTCAAGGCCTAGATGCACCTCTAACAAGCAACAACTCGAGGGAATAAAGAAAAAATACATAGCTCAATTACTCACCAAAATGAATGTAGCCAATAGACGAAATAATCATCCCATTTATAATGTATTTCCAATTACTGAAATTGAAAAGGCTTAAATAAAAGAAAACCAATCCAAACTACAACCTTTCTGGTAACAAGCAAAAACGCGGGGTCATACGTTACAACCCCACCTGCAACAAAACTTGCAAATGGATATGCTCACCTCATCGAAGTGGGTAACTTGACATTCAGCCGCCCTATTGCAAATATGCAGAAACCATTAGTCATTAGATGGTCAGATATGCCTCACAACATTAACTTTAAACAAGATACGGGGGGATATGAACAAATAAGAGTCCCTTACCTCAGTAAGCTCCCAGTGACTTTATCAAAGAAGGTCAGCAACATTTGAGGGCAGTTCTTCAACAACAACATTGTAAAACTTTTGAATGTCAAATAGCATTCTTTCATCATCCTTGGTCACAAAATTAATGGCAACACCTTTTCTCCCAAATCGTCCACTTCGTCCTATACGATGCAGGTAGTTTTCTGGCTGGGTTGGGAGATCATAATTTATGACAAGGGAAACTTGCTGCACATCAATACCACGAGCCAATAGATCAGTGGTGATGAGAACGCGAGAAGAACCCGAGCGAAATTCACGCATGATTATATCCCGAGTGTTCTGGTCCATGTCTCCATGGGTAGCCGAGACGGTGTGGTCACGGCTCCTCATTTTGTCGGTAAGCCAGTCGACCTTGCGCCTGGTGTTCACAAAAATGACACTCTGGGTGATGGCCAGGGTCTCATAGAGATCACACAGTGTTTCAAGCTTCCACTCTTCCTTTTCAACATTAACATAGAACTGCTTAATACCCTCTAGAGTAAGCTCATCACGTTTTACCAAGATCCTCACAGGCTTATTCATGAACTTCCTAGTGATCTCAAGGGCTTCAGGTGGCATGGTGGCAGAGAAGACTCCAACTTGAACTTTAGCTGGCAGCAGTTGAAAAATGTCATAGATCTGACGGCACAAATATCCCACATCAGAAAAGTACGTAGTGAAAGCCTCGATAAAACCCTCAAAAAAAAGAACTTGGGAAAAAAAAAGAACACAGTTCAGGCAACAACTGTGAAAAATTGAATGCACAAAAAGACGAAAACCAAACAATCATACCCTAATCGATAAACAATGATAACCATAATTACCAATGCATGAGCCCTAGCAGTGCAACCTAGCACATAATAATTGTTCGGGAAGGGGGAAAAAAAATAAAAAAAGGTCCAAAATGACTCTGAAAAGTGGTAAAAAAACCATAAACTACATCCTGGAAGTGTGACCTTACAGTTAATACAAGAAAGCAGCCCTTAAAAAGACTTCGAGGTTTCTGCAAACAGATGGTATATATGCCAAACAGTTCTATTCAGTACCTGCTCCATAGAAGGGATGGAGCAGAAACACATCATGGATGATAAAGCATTAGAACTACACAGTTCCCCGCTTATAATCTGTCAGAGGACTATTAAGAAAAGAAAAGAAAAGCAATTACCTGATCCTTAAAACCACGTGAAAGCATTTCATCTGCTTCGTCCAGTACAAACATCTTAATGTAATCAGGCCGCAGTGATTGTCTTTTCAACATGTCAAAAACACGACCAGGGGTGCCAACAACAACATGAACACCGGCTGAAAGAATTCGCTGATCCTCGCGAACAATGGTCCCACCAACACATGCATGTACCTTCACACCAAGATAGTCACCAAGTGCTCGCATTACCTTCTCAATCTGTTGGGCGAGTTCCCGAGTGGGTGCGAGAACCAGTGCCTGACATTGGACTAAACTATAGTCAAGTTGTTGCAAAACTCCAGAGCAAAAAGTTGCTGTTTTCCCTGTTCCAGACTGCGCCTGCTGAATCACATCAAGGCCTTTGGTGAATGGAACAATTCCTCTTTGTTGGATTGCAGAGGGCTTTTCAAAACCTACAAAAGGAAGACGAAACTTAAAATTGACATTTACCAGCAACAGATAGTAGAAGACACCATAATCAGAGCACTCAGAGACGAGTGTACAACAAAAAAGATAGCCGAAAGGTAAAACTGCAATCAGAGTGCAATGCCATTTTTAGATTGGGATTCATGTTAACACAATAAGATATGGTTCCCATAAAGAGTATAAGAAGAAAGAGGTTTAACCACATCTTTGGCATCAGGAAACAACATCAAGTGATCAACATACACACCATAAGCATAGATGCCCCTGAGGAGATTCTCTTGCAATCCCATCGCATCAAAACTGTCAAAAGATTCGTCGTATGACGTGAAGAACTCTTGTCCATCAGCGGCAAGGCTGCACCAGTCAATTAAGCAAAGCAAGTGTCAATCTTGCCATTAGTACACCATATAGGCGCTCACATAAATTAGACTTGAAACAAACACAAAAATAAGACAATCGCGCCTCTTTCTTTCTTTTATGAACATATAAATAAGAAACTCACATATCATTCATTTTGGAATCAAACTGACGAGCATCAAACTGCGATCCTTCTGGTGCACCTGCCATGACTGCAACCAAAAAGCCGTATATAACATTAGCTAAGTTAGGGTCCACTGATGAATCTGACCCATCAAAGAGTAAAAATGAGCATAGGGTTAAAGCCTCATTTAATAATGACTAAACGTGCACAAAGAGCAACGAAGTCCATTGTATAGCCTCATATCCGACTGCAATAAAAATCTCCTCTTATACTCAAACTTCAAATGCATCACAAACGCGAATAAAATAAAACTACAAGTATCCTCTCATCACAAAATGAGGCCAAAGCTCCCCTACCACCAAATTCTAAAAGTATTGCAAGCATTTTAGGCCTCTCTCTGTATTATATGTATGTGTACAAAAGTCCTTTAAAAATATAAACAAGACTTGAGAACCAAAAAGGAATCTGGAAGAGAAAAAGAAAATATGCCGAAAAAACAAGTTATTGTCTAATTGTGGGGGAAAAGTGGTAGGGACCTTTCAAAAATCATGTGAACTGGCTTATCTTCCCAGACCAAAACAAGTCAGATATGCAACAAAACCATGTGTTAAACAGCTCCATAATCACCAACATATAACGGTGAACTTGGGAAAACACAAATATCTTTAATGTAAATGTCAAGAAGAGTCAAACTCACAAACCAATGAACACTGGTGCAAGCATTATACTTCTTTTTTAGTATTTGGATGAGAACTGCTAAGGCGCAGGTGGCTATCTGACAATGGCAGGAAAGCCCTTTGCCTTCTCCCCCAAAGTCACCAAGACAGTATAGAAGAGAACAAAAACATGAAGAACTTTGTACTCCTCAATTGGGATTAACAAATGGGTGAAAAGGGAACCAAAGTTAAATTCTAATTACTATTATGTACACAGCAAGTGATGGACTGATTGGGGCACATAAATCCACCAGGGAAATTATTGTAAACTACTACTAGTGGCTGAATCACATCCAGAGCGGCATAGATTATTCAGACATGTATGCAGTGTATAGAACCGTTATCTCTGTACAGTTTGGACAAATCCCAAAACCAAAAATTCTAAGAAAGGAGCCTTGTCTTGAAATTATTTGGTAACTAGGAACCAAAAGGAATACTAAAGACTAGTGGACATATAATGATATGTACATAAACACTTCGTTCCAAAATAATGTGCACAGATCATCTCAAATTAAGCATACACAGACAATCTCCCAAATCCCAGCAACCAACCAACCCACCCACCCAGTCGAACTTAACCTGCTTGACAATTAGTGCAAACCTCAACCACCTCAAGAAACAATAGACTGACTAGCAAATAAGCACAAAGAGATGCACACATACACAGATTCATATCAATAACAATCCAATAAAACTTGTATGTATCAATACCATCAGAGCAACAATCTCACATATTTCTTGAACGTACGTTAAAACTGCCAAAGATATGAACTTTCAACATCTCAATCAAGTTTGCGTAAACGGTTTCAGGCCACAAAGTCATCAAGCAATAAAGATAAAAATTCAAATTTCTAATCAGTTCCCACAATTACCCACGATTTTTTCCTGACCAAATAAATCAACAACCTACAAGCAGATCGAATCACATACATACATACATACATATAAACCTACAGCAGAAATAGATGAACCGATCGAAGTGCACAAACAGACAAAACAAAACGAACCTGCAAACGAGAAACAGAGATTGGAGAGAAGAAAAAGAAACTATGTGGGCGTTGCCTTAATGGAAGCTCCGTGTTGAGAGAGAACAACTAGGGTTTCCCAACTCCTCGGATCTGCGCCGTGGAGGAGTTGAAGAAGGCAACGATGTTAAGAGAATTTTGTTGTGAAAGACAAGGAGGAGAGCATTAGGGATTCTCTTTATGTGCAGTTCGATCTTGCCCTTCACCTAAATTTTGTTTCCCGACTTTGCCCTTGCCATGTGGAAATATTATAGTGAAAAAAATTGAATAAAGCACAAAGGAAAACATAATTATTTCGTTTTTCGTTAGAAAGTTAATATTTTGTCAACATTGTATTTTTACCTGACCAAATTAGTTTGGACAAGCATAGTTAGCAACGGGCTCAACTTGTACTTACTCGGCTAGAAGTTTGTTTTTGACCGATTAATGATAAAATTGATAAACAAAGTTCAGCTCGATGCATTAATATGTAGATAACATTCAGGCTCGAACTCGTTTGAGATCGTCTCGAGAGATAAACAAGTCGAGCTTAAACATAACTTAAAACTCAATAACTTAAGTGAACAAGTTTATTTCCTTCCCAAGCATTATAGACTGACTGAGCAAATAGAAAAAATGCTATATCTACCTCTCGGAATATATTCACACCCTTTTGGTCACTAAAATCGCATGTCCGTAGTCACTATTAACTCCTTACGAGACAAATGAGGAAGTGGAATGACATATTGTGGATGAAAATAGCCTCACCCAAAAAGATAAACAATATAGACTTTTTCCGGAAATAGCCTCACCCAAAAAAAAATAGCCTCACCGATGCAATACTGCATCGGTAAAAACTACACTTGTGACATAAGATTAAAATATTGGTCTTACATTTGCATCAACTGGTATATATTTCTTATATTTAAAAAAAAAAGAACAAGATTAAAATGGTAAGCAATAGATGAATTAACCGGTCCGGAAGGGATTGGATATTGGCCCATGGGTAAAGGTCAGCCCAACATTTAATCCACGTCTTGGAAAAGGGCAGTCCAAGATCGTCACACAACAACTAGAATCATGTTAATTAATTAAGATTTGGGTCCAATTCTTTAGGTGAATGTTAGTTTGTGTTACATTAAAATTTTCTTGAGAGAAATAAATACAATTGAAGCTCTATTATAAAGAACGGCAAGTGTATTGATGACTTCAAATTTGTCTTAGTTAAGAGGAAAAGCATATATACATGTAACAAGGCGTTCTGGTTATACGTACATCACTATCTTACAAATAGTTGACAAACAAAATAACACTGAACAAATAGAAAGCAAAGCATGAGTCAAATCTAAAGGT
This sequence comes from Escallonia herrerae, assembly GCA_033070095.1. Classification (NCBI taxonomy): domain Eukaryota; kingdom Viridiplantae; phylum Streptophyta; class Magnoliopsida; order Escalloniales; family Escalloniaceae; genus Escallonia; species Escallonia herrerae. The sequence continues at coordinate 156,406 of JAVXUP010001296.1, forward strand.
AGCTAATCCTAAAGTGAGCCAACGACTTCGAATTTTGAAAGGCGTCAAAAATGTATTGCCCCGTACAGTATATAGGGTTAACCAACTAGGCGTCAAAAATGTATTGCCCTGTACAGTGTATAGGGTTGACCAACTTCTCTATTTTGTGGAGGATGCCACTAGGATTGGACGATTGCTAATGAGCTGTTGGATGTGTGCGCGCGCAAGAGTGTGTAGGTGCGTGTGCACACGCGCGCGTGTGTGTTTGGGAGAGAGAGGGGGGGGAGAGAGAGATTCATCCTTGCGGAGCTACAAGAACAGGGAAAACTCTCAACTAAGGCGGGCAGCGCATTTACATCAGTGATTCTGAGTATTCAAAACTCACTGTGGTTGCTCTCTGCAGACTTTTCCTCCATGTGCAATGAACGTTATTTACGCCATCAAAACTTTACAACAAAATATACCAAACTTGGAGACATATTAGGCCAAGAGAACTGTTTCACCTCGCGAACCTGTAAGAGTAAGCAAAACAAAGAAAAGCGAGAGCGAGAGTTATCTTACAAGGAGAGAATGAAACGAGAACAGACCAAAAAAGAATAAAGCAAGGACTAGAGTTTGCCCTCAACACTCACATTGTTCATAGAGCTCTTTTACTAGCTGCAGAATAGACTCGTCTTCTTCTGCCAACTTTGAGATTTTTTCCACCTCTTGAACCGCTTCAGCTGCCAAAGAGGACCTGTAATTCGCATCAGCAATCATGTTTGCAGCATTTGATGCGGCATCCTCCAGTGTTCCATATAGTCCAGAATCCTGTGGCGGTCTTGCATCCTTCAGTTCAGGGGTAGATGTTTTTAATCCCAGTGCTGTATTGGTGATCTTGTAGCATTTCCTGACCTGCATATTGATGGTATAGAAGACATTAGAAGTGAGACCATGAGTGAAAACAGGATTCAGTTAAGAGAACCATGGATGACCCTCATTGAAAATATTGTAATCACTCTGGGCGGCCAAAATCCGTTATGTCAAGCAGCACTGTTAAAAGTCTCTTCTTGACCAGTATCTGGGACGCAAGTACTGACAGTTTTGGGGTGATAAACTAAGAAGCAAGATAATATGCAGGAAACTGGATTTGAAGGATAATCATACAAACTAAGCACATTGCTCTATATGTAGCCAATATGAAATATCAGGCACTGAATGCTAGTTTGTTCAGTTATGTATGAGCTGCAAAACAACGATATTTGATTTGATTTTACTAGTGGAGTACATCAACTTCCACATTAGGTATTGAATGCTAGTTTTGTTCAAAGTAATTAAGCAAACATAACATCAGTGCATAAACAATAAGGGAGAATATTACGCAAAGTTGCGAGATCAATTTCATATTGTTGGACCTTGCAGCGGTATAATAACTTCACCAACTTCTCTGACAAAAATGTTAAATCACCACAGGAATGCTTAGTACTGATTACCAGGCACACAATAATTTTGGTTTTGAGCAGCTAGAGACCTGTCTACCAAATTGAAAAAACTTTGGAAACGAAACAGCTGCCATTTTCAGCCACAAAGCAGACAACTGCAGATCCCTCCCCCCCCCCCCCGGGTCTCTCTGTCACTTTGTTCTGGATGAGGTAGTGTTTATATGTCTAGCAGGAAACACTAGGGGGAGAAACTCAAACAATTCGTGGACTGGTTTCAATTTAAGTAAGCTAAATCTTCATCCACATAAAACTTTATTTACCCCTCGTTAATGAAAGTGAGAAGCGCAGATAGGAACTTTTGAGAGGGCTGATAAGCATGCAGATCTGGATTCAATTGCTCCCTTCTTGAAAAGGTCTCAAGCACAATCGAATATTCAGAATTTCAGAGAGTGGGCAATAGTGGTGAAACTGAAAAAGGAAATTAACAACAGGAGCTGAAGCTATTTAAAGGGCACATATTAAATACTAAACAATATTAGAAAGCCAAAGAGTTGACGAAATAGTGCATATCTAAGACTTTGATAGGAAAATGACATGAAGAAAAAGTACGAAGCAGGAATTATGTATTTTTTAGAGATGCTTCCTTTTAAGTACAGGAAAGCCATTACCTTCTCAAGTTTCCCTTGCAAAATAAACCTCCCAATCTTTGAGCTTAATCGTTTCCTGAAATTTTGTGGCACCTCATGCCTTTGCTGCAGCAGGAAAATAACAATATAAAGATGCAATCAACCTTATATTGCATATCTATTCCATGAAAAACTGAAAATCGAGTAATAACTTTGATCTTCATGTGATGTGCGAGAGAGACTGCATTTTGGTGGCTGGCTTTTGGGTGGAGGTCAAGAAATATAAGGTTCATGTCAAAATGAGATGGGAACTTCTCCCGAAAACTTCCCGCAAAAAAGAAAGATAAGTAATAACCCAAACCCACAAAAAGGAAATGACGAAGAGGATAAAAACTTACGTGAAAACCTTGGTGGTTTGACACAAGCCAATTGGATGAGAACTTCAATCTGCCAATAAGGTTCTAAATTTTTACAAAGGAGTTAGTGACAGGCATCTTCTTAAGGAAGTTTGGTCAGTAATTAGTTGCACGAAGCATGGGCGGGTCAAAGGTTCCAGGGCGGGGAGAGCATCAAGGCTTTGGAGCAGGAGCATCACTAGAATCGGGGAGTCCTCCAACCAAGGGTCAGAAGTTTGAACAGCATAAGTATTGGAGGTAATATAACGAATCAGCAACACTGAACTTCTTACTGCCTCTTAAATAGTTCAAAGGGATGAGTGGTAATAAACTTCGACGAGGACATTGTAAGGGACTGGCTGAATCAATACTCTCCATAATTTTGTCGCAAGAGAATGCATTAGCTACCAAATTGTTTCTGGTGAGTGTGGACACAAGAGAAAGGGTGCTGATTTTGCCCAACTCCAGTGAGGGTTTTCAACTTCTGTTTCCAGCAATGTTGTAGGGGCTACGTCCAATCTAAAGGATAAACGTTCTGCCTTTCTCATAAGGAAAAGCATCATCAGTCAAAGCAATGCCCAACCCCAAATTATTTTCACGGCTACTGACTATGTAGTTATATGGACTGCAGCCAAAGTGAAGCCACAATCCTTATGCAGCACTTCTCTTCCCTTTCTCTTTCAAGGTGGGTGGAGTGGGGGGGATAGGGTGGAAAGGGAGAGAGGGGGTTGTTTTCCGTAGTTTAAAATTCTCTTCCAAGACAAAACCAGGTAACTTGTGCACATGACAGATGATTAAAGGAGAAAACATAAGACCTATCTCTGACCTCAATAAAGCTAGCAATGGCGCCAAAATCTGAACCATTTACATCGTTTATGGTTGATAGTGCTTCAAAAACCATTGTGTAGTACCTGATGAAAAGCAATAAGATCAAGCATTAGATAATGAGTATCACTGATCATACGAACATAAATGTTAAACAGTTCTGTTAAGTGAAGGGGGCAAAGAAAAGATTGCCCATATTAGTGATCATCAGCGTATAAGAGAATGCAACACGATTCACAAAGACAACCAGATGTAGTGTAACTGGGGAAAAATTTCATTTCCATCCTCAGTTGCACCTCAGATCGATCAGGATAACTGCCAGTTTCCCACAAAAGAAATCTTGTCACGACATCTTTTGTACATTAACTATGAGAGAAAGTGGGGTGCTTGTGATATTTGTTAGTTTTATCAGTTATTGAGGCTTCAACTCCACACGTGAATTGTATATCAGAATACTTGGTACTGTACTACAACAGTACATGAATGTAAAATTTTTGCACCATCAGATATCAGTCAATGATTTGAACTTTTCTCATTTGAAAGAATCTCTGACTTCGCTGTCAATCCCACACTTCATCAAGAAGAAAGGTCACCCGTACTTTCCACTTGCAATCTCCTGAAAAAGTAGGTGTGAACCCCATTGGGGATTATCTTCGGGATCTTGTGAAACTGGAATATGAAAAACACGAGTCCAAGGGAGCAGGTGCAGGTGGTTGACTACTGAATCCTACATTCATGCCTCCGAGCGGGGAATAGAATTGGGCAACCGCTCGACCCAGCTCGTCCATATATAGATAAAAGAGTGAAAAGGAGATTCTATAGAGAAGAAGAAAAAAGAAAAATTGTAAAAAATAAAAAAGCAGTATTTGTTTTTCCAATGCCATGAGAAACTACATAACTTAGAAGCCACCAAGTGCTAGGTCAAAAATAATTAGCATTCTCCAGAAAACATATAAAAATAATGAATGCTTGAAAGTAACGAAAGACAGCTTTAAGAGGACCCAATTTCCACATGAAGGACAACAACAAAAGAGTCTACTGGAGAGCATCTCGACTGTTGAGTAGTATTTTGCTTCTTCTTTTTCTTCTCTCTCTCTTTCCTCTTCCCATTCGCAGTATAATGTCATTGCCGAGGACTTCAACACAATCTAACCTACTTGAATATGTGCATAAAGGTAACAGAGAGACACACCGTGAAACTGCTTTCTCATGCTTGTGACTTTTGAAAGTATCATCAATGATGTCATCCTTAGCAACGGCAACAGCAGAAGCAGAATTCAGAGCACAGGAGAGTGGACCTGCTGCAATTGCTTTTCCTCTAAGACTTCGAGATGTACCTTGACAGCCTGGTGCACCAATTTTAACGCCAAGTTTACGCCATTTGTCCTGGTCATTTGAGCTATGATTAGACTGCAACAGAGAGACACACCGTGAAGCTGCTTTCTCGTGCTGATGACTTCCAAAACTATTATCCATGATATCATCCTTTGCGAGGGAAACAGCACGAGCAGAATTCTCAGAACTTGAGAGTCGACCTGCTGCAATTGCTTTTTCTCTAGGACTCCTAAATGTACCTTGACAGCTTGGTGCACCTCTTTTTACGCCAAGATTACGCCATTTGTCCTGGTCATTTGAGCTATGGTTAGACTAGCACACAGTCCACAGAGCATCCTACAAGTAATTCCAATTTGATAAAGTTGAACCAAAACAATAATATGGAAGGGGTTGATCAATAGAAAACTCACTTCACAAGGTGAAAACAAAACTACAGTATATATGGGTACCCATTTGGGCACCTAATATGGTTATGAAAGATGGTAAAAAATGGTCAGATAAACAAACAGGAACGTCACACTATGGTTAAGACATTTTCTCGCAAGATAAAAGTTGCAACTTCTTTTTGTCGATATGTCCTGCAGGGCAGGTATTTCAAAAATACACTCAGCAAACAGATGTCAGTCATTGCATTCTTTGCAAATTAGTAACACGGCCCTAATAATTCAAAGAAGAGGTCATAGAACAAGAATACAAGAGCACTGGGAATTCCTGCAACAACCAATATATCATACTCAATAGTTTGTTTCTACCATAGATCCCTTCGAGAACCAAGATGTCCTACTCCATAACCTGCTTGTACGTAAATAACCTTCATAATTACAGCCTTGCTATTTCTACAGTTGCATTTTGTTTAGGTTTCGTCAAAATTCAAGTTCCTTCCCTTCTTAATTGAGTCTCATAGGCTGTTTTTTTGCCAGTGATTAGGTTGTTTGTATAGGTTTCAGAAGTCAGAGTACATAAATAGTTCTCAGTCAAATATGAATCCAAGGTTTGCAAGTGAATAATTTCACCGAATCTGAATAAATCAAGAATCTCAAATGACATTCAAATTTCATCCACTGAACCATTGTGAATACCATCTCCTTACGTTCGATCTTTGTGCTGAAATCAAAACGCACCATATCATCTAGAAATGATCGTACTATGATCAAAAGAGCTGAAAGCTCATTCCAAATAAAGCCAATCAAACTTTTGAAATGGCCTACTTCAACCAATCCATTTGCTCAATGTTGACCAGTGTACGATGACGTCTTGATGGTAAAGCAAAATGGTATCATATCAAGCCTGTACTTTCTGTCGTGTCTGGACTCTCACCTCAAAACGCAAAGGAAAAACAACAGGAGATATATCTATAGTGGCGCATATAGCCCATTCCTTTCTTTAAGGAAAACTGTCCATAGTAACACGTATAACCCATTCCATCCTATGGCATTAGATTCCTTAAAATTTTGTCTCCGAAAGACAGATGAATTATCTTGTCCAAGGGGAGCTTAGAACAAGCGCACAGCGCGCATGCTTGTTCATCTTCCTTCAACTGATCAATGTACCTATTCGTTTCTTGTTCTCCCTTTCCCTTTTCCTAGTAATTTTTCTCTTTTGGTGCAAGGACGGGCCTCTAATCCAATAGAACTGAGATTGAACTGCTATGAACTTTGACAAGTAGCGCCTTAGGCATTGTCCTGGACAATGTGACAGACGTCCATCGTCCTTTCTTCGAGCAGGTGCAAGGTAGCGATAGTTGCCTTTCTCCAGACATGTACCACTATGGCAGGACTCGATAAAATGCCATCTTTCATGGCACCTACCATTGAATTTTTATTTTTTTTTGACGTGACAGTAGAATAAAATTAGAACTAGAAATAGTCCATGTTTCGGGCATTATTAATCTGCCTAATCAACTACTCCCTCTGTCTCATAATATTTTTCCTCTTTAACTCTTTCTGATTTTCTAGGATAAAATTTGAACATATAAAAATTGCCTTCACTTGTTGGCTTTGCCCTAGTTTGGCATGCCAGACAAATCATTTCTGATCAGTAATTACTAATTCCGCTCAATTCAATGTTTATAAGCTCGTATATATCCGAGAAATTCGCAAAATGTCAAATTGGGGGACAAAAATTATGAAACAGAGGGAGCATACACGAGAAAAGGTTCAAATCATAAATGAGGGAAAATCTGCATGCAAGCACACGATCATAACGAGCATGGAACAAGCATGGACCTACTTCGATGCAAATCAAATAACCTATTTTACGTTACAAAGACGCGCAGACACAATGCTGAGACAGTACCAAAATAAGGTAAGAGCAAACGCTAGGTGAAAATTTGGAGCTACCTTAAGGTCGTAGTTGGAACGGCGGATGAGGGGAACGTGAAATTCGGGATCGTCGAGTATGATTCTCCAGCTTCCCGGTCCGTGCTTTGCCACGCCGGCTCTAAGGGCTTCTTCTTCTTCAGGTGTCCACTTGTGCTTTTTGTTCTTCATTCCCTGTAAGTGTTGACTAGAGCTAGATTAGGGCAATGCTTTTAGGGCTGTTCTGCGCAGATTTAGCAAATGTACGCCGTGAATTTGGGAGAATGTTTTTGCAGCTGAGCCGTGTGTTTGTGGGTGCAAGCGCTCGAAATGCTTGTACATTGGGGTATATATAACTTTTTTAAAATGTGATGCATTAGCTGAAATAATTTTGGCTGCGTTGTCCTATAAATAAATAAACAAAAATGTCATTATTATATGTCAATGCCGTTGTGTGTTATTATTCAATAAGAATATGTTTAGAATCATGAAATTGTTGGAATTTTATTTTAAATACTCAAATTTTATTGTTTAGAACATTAAAAAAAAGAATTAGAATCGGATTTCATGGGTTTTGATTGAATTTGTTTTTATAGTATAAATTCCAATGAAAAATAGTTAGATTTCATGAAATTTTTATTTTACTTGAATTAAAAGTAATTATTTACTTGTCTTATCTTTTTCTCGATCTCTCCACAATGACTTCACAACCATCGTCTTCATTGCCGCTACCGCCACACTACTTTTATTACCACCACCGGCATCAATACTGCCTCCACTTCTACAGTCACCACCGCCATCACCGCCACCACTACCACGCCCATCACCACTGCCGCTTCCGCCACTATTATCACCATCACTGCTACTACTACCACTTCTAACGCCTCCACCGTTACTGCCACCACTACATTATTTTTACTAGTGTCACGCCACTTTTACTGCCACCACTATTGTCGCCATCGCCATCGGTGCCATTAGTGTCAGCGTCACAGCTACCGTCGTCGCCGCCACCACTACCACCACCATTGATGTCGTTGGTATCACTATTGGCCTTACTTGACCACCACCAGTTATACCTCTTTACATCTCAATATCACCACCATCGTTACCATCACTTGACCACCCCACCACTTTCGTTGTCGCGCTACCCCGTGTGATGTCGTTGTCACCACCATCATGTGACGGTACTAGCACACTTGAAATCATTTATCGTACTTCGTTCATCATTGTAAATCAAATATATAATTATCTAAAAATTCATTACCTTTCCGATTCCTTTGTTCTCCAAATACAAAATAAGAATTTTGTGATTTGAATTCCCTTCCGTTCCAAATCAAAAAAATAAAATATGAATTGTATTTCAAATACAAATCCAAATTTAAAATTCAAACCTCAAAAGAATTGGTTCCAAAAAAACCTAAGTTGTAACTTTTTTTTTTCTAAAACTCAAAACACCGTCCATCTCTCTGTCAAAGTGTCACCGATCACAATGTAATGTATCTAAAGTAATGCCACAAGAGCTTTTAAAATTGTACCTGTATTAATTTTGCATGTGCGTTACACACATGAACAACAACTGTCAAAAGTACTGATTGAGATATCTCGTACTTGTATGTCTAATAACAATACTAAAATTAGCAGTGACAAAAAAATAAATTTTTTTTTTACCTTTTTGTATAACTTTCATACCAAATTTTGTTGTTAAAAATGAACTTGAGCAATAACTGTTAACTTTTAGCAACAAATGAAAATGACAAAATAGTTAATGCTAGAATTAGTTTGTTCAAACTAATAGCAATAACAGTGATTGAAAATGAAATGTGGGAATAGATTATTTATATACACACACATGTAATGAAATAAAATGAGGGAGATTATGTTAATTAGAGAGAAAAATTGACGGAGAATATTGGATTTCTCTAAATAATATTAAAGACTTAAGACGAAAGGGAATATTAAGAAAATTAGTCTTGACAAATTTTAGGATTAATGAAATTATAAAGATATAAATAAAAATTTTAAATGGGACATATTGACATAGAAGATAGAGAAACATAAAATCTATTTACTTGATTTAATTTCAAATGGTAAAAATAATTCAAATCAAAAAAGAGAGTGAGAGGGAAAATAAATAAATAATTATTACAAAGGTGAGTTAATTTAAGATGCTTTCGAAAAGTTAAAACAAGAAAGTTCAGTAAGAGAGTATCAAGACAACATTCTCTCAATTTCGACTTTCATATCTATATAATTGAACTAGATTTGTCTGTTAAGACATATGACATAAATGAATAATGACTCATCACATAGTTGTACATTTCATTACATTTATTACTGGCATTATAAATTATGCAAAGAGCTATTAATCCTAAAAGGCAAGTCATCACACTGACGTGATATCGTAATACGACTATAATGCAACATTACATCAAGGTGATTGTTGTAAGCATTCGCGTCACCAAAAGTATTTTCACAACTCTCGTTTCCCGTGTGATCAACGCATGGGTGGAGACAGTAAATCGGCATTGCAGCAATGAGATTTGGCAAGGTTGAGAAAATTTTTCGGGGTGGGAGTTGAGGGTTCATGTGATTTATAGCAGTTTTCGACAAATGGAAGGATTCATTCAACATAAATAAAATGGATTGCAACGACTAATCACTTCAAATGTGATGTCTACACATCTTACAATTTTCATCGTACTATGCTCTCCAAATAGTAACTTAGATATTGTCGCTGCTGGGTCATGGTCTACTTCCGATCCAACTTCGGTTGAACTGACTAATGTACAGTGATACCAAGGCTTCTCTAAGAACTGAATATTATAATTTGATTACTATTTTTTTTTTGGGTTAAGTAACACAGATCCAAAGTGACGGTATACTATTAGAGGTTCGAGTTTGAATTGAGCTTTACGGTTTTAACCAACCCAACCACCCAAGTATAAAGTGAGTTAGAATTGACTAAACTTATATAATAATGGGTTATTTGGGTTGGGCTTTAAAAAACCCATTTCACAAAGAGTCATATTTTTGAACCACCACCACTGCCGACCAATCACCATGGCCGCCGGCCATCACCGGCTACCACTGCTGCCGCACCATCGGCCGCCACCGGCTACCACTGCCGCCACACTGTCGTCCACCACAGTCGGCAGCGGCAGTAGCCACCACCCCGGCAACTACCGCCATCAACGACCACCACCATTCCACTTTTTAAATATATTTATTCTATATTTGATTGACCCATTGCAACCCAAAAAAAGTCTACTTACCCAACTCAACCCAAGAAAAATGATAGCGCAAGAAAAATAGCAAGAAAAATGATAGCGCAAGATAAATAATATAATTTTGTAGCTTCATTTTTAATTGAAAAAAATCGCCGGTCAAAATTTGGAGAGAGACAGAGAGAGTTGAATTTAGAGAAAAAAGAAATGCACGCACTAGTCCAAAAGAAGGATCCAAAAGCCATAATCAGCCTGATATAAAGATCGGGCAAAAAGGAGAAGAACGGCGTGCCGATCTGGACCGATCTTGTTTGGTTGGACCTTTCAGCCCTAACGAAACGAGCACCTACCCCATTCGTCACCTACTTCGTCTTCCCCATACCCTCACAAACAGGGCCGACGCCGCCTGTTTGCCGGTGAACGGAGCTTTCCAATCATGACTCACGCCTCTCACATCTTCCGTCACTCCAACAAGGTACACGCGTTTAATGTTGCGTAGATGTGTGCGCGCGCGCGTGTTTGCATAGCGCTTGGATTGTGATGGATAATTGACTGTGGATGCCAATCTCAATAGCATTTTCTGCGTAGCGCTTGGATTGCGATCGATAATCTTGTGTGGGACGTCTAATATTGATATAGATAATTCTTTTGCGTATGCAAACATTTAGTTCAAATTGCTGGAGAAAATGCACTGTGGCAGATATGTTGTTAACATGTTTGTTCCATCCCTGCACAGCACAGCACAGCAGATACACAATAGATTCAAACGGGGGAAGCGCTCGTGGGCTAGATACTGAAGTGACTTTTTTATAGAATTAGTTGTTTGTACCGTTTTTGCACTGCACAGCACAGCACGTAGGCAACAGATTCACAGGGGGAAACGCTCCTGGGGTTGATAGGCACACAGCGTCTTTCCAATGATTGGCAAGGGTGGAGTGTGAAGCTACCGAGGACGATGATATATCTTTGTTCATGTCTAAGGAGTCGGCCAATTGTAGAGTATAACGTGGTTAGATTTGATCGCGGATTTCTGAGTGATCATAAACGTTCATGACGGTATGTTTTTGGGCTATAGATAAAATTGAGCTCATGAATATACCCCCCGATCAACATTTACGTGGTTTACTGGTGGATAGTCCTTTGTCTTGCCAAGGCTAGTGTTTTCAAAGGGTCATTTTTTGGTTTCTTGTGATTTGGAAGATGCATAACGGTATGTCTCTCAGCCCTGCCTCTGTAGCTAGTCTTTAGTAGCTGTCTGTCTGTAGTCTGGTAGTTGCGGGTCTAAGAAGAGGAAAGAGTCCATGTTGGCTGAAATGCGCGCCTTTAAGGAGGAGCCTTTCTAGTGCGAGTTAGGGTTTAATGGGACAAATTTCGTTGGTCAGGGTGTCCAAGTGAGTCCTTCCTGCAAATTAATGCTCACGGCTTATTTGAAATTGTGGGATGAGAAAAGCTACAGATATCTACGAATTAACACGAGCTTCCCAGAAAAGATCTGGTTGCACAGGATAACAAAAGCATACATTGGAGGAGAGGTTGGTGAGGGAAAAAATACCAAGGGAGGATGCTAAGTCTTGTGGCGGAAAAAATCAGCTAGAGAGAAAATGCATAGGAACATCGGGAATTCAACTGTTTGCATTAAGTGGCAAATATATGCATGCATGTTAATTATGATGGCAAGATTGTAATTGGGGACCCAAGGTTAAAGTTATCATGGCATGGTATCTTGATCAGCACGTACCCGAGGAAATATGGAGCCCATCTACAGGGAGTACCATTAGGAGCCTAGTATAGGCCTTTTTAAGGGGAAGATCTGATTTGTCCTCTACTTCGTTGCAACTGACACAGGACTGCTTCTTCAAATCGTAGTAGATGTTATCTGTTTGCCTACTCCCAATGATTAACGATTGAGTTTATTTTTCGCACTTGACACTGATAGAGCTGCTGTCTGTATAGCCGTTATAATACGTAGTAAACCATTTCCTATTTTTCTGCTGCTATAATTTTTTTGGCTCAGAGACCTTCTGCATTCTGTTGTTTTTAATTATATTTTCCCAATTTACAGTTGAGAAATGCTGCATGGATAAGACGCCGGGATCATGCTGTTCTGGTTCGCTGGTTTGCTAATAACGCAAGCCCCTCGATGGGCATAGGAGATGGTAAGTAGCTAATACTGCTTCTATATGTAGGACTCTTGGAAATGCTACTGTCACGTACTTCTGTTTGTTATTCTGACTTGAAGGTGTAATAAGTTTCATTTACAAAGCTAGATTGTGTATTTCTTTTCCTAATGAGTTTGCTTGTTAACTGGTAAATGAGATTTGAGAAGCTGGTGAATAATTCGCATTAGCCCAGAATACGTTGATCCAGATAACCATGTATTAACTTTAAAACTCTTGCATACATATTTTCTCATTTATTTTCCTCTTTTTTTGTAAATGCTCAAATTTGGCAACATGATCTTGAAGTTAATTTAATATATTTTCTTGCTGTTTTGCCAAGACTCGTGCAGATCCCTAGCTGATGACGTAGAGGATTTTGTGCTCTGCCATTAGTATTACCGTGCATGTTTATGTATCTGTTATTAATCAGTCACTACACATGGACCTTGAGGTTAATTCAAGATAGTTTGTTGCACTTTTGCCAAGTCTCTTGCAGTTCCCTAGCTGATGACCTAGAGAGTGTGTGTGTATATATATATATATGTCTGCTTTGAATTAATCACTTGTGCATTTACTCTCTGTTCTTGATGCTCATCAGCAGTATACACTATTGACTTCTCACATTTTGCCTGCTCCCTGCCAATCCTAATCAAGCGTCGAACTATCTATCTTTTTGCACAAAAGAGCTGAAATGCATGAATAATTTAAAATGCAGAAATATTTGGATAATTATCTGTGAGACGTGAAAAATAATTTGGAGTAATCATGATTATGTAAATCTATCACCGAGAAAAAGGTAATCACGTAGCTGTAGTGATCATCATCTTGGCCTTACTTTGTTAGAACATAAAATGCAACAACAAGTATGAGTTCCCTAACTTTGGATATGTGGTTCGTCATTGAATCTACATGTTTGTTTTTCACAATGCTAATTCTACTGGCACATGGTCTTCCATCATCCTTACTCTTTTCCTGTGTAATGTACTATTGGATACCAACTTTGTTGCAGTTTGGCATGCTCAATTCCGCTTCAAAGTTCATTACAAATACCTTCGTTTTGCAGATTTTTCGAAATTCTGCCAATATGGTTATGTACCTAGAGAAATAGATGGAGTTTGCAAGTCTTCCAGTAAAGGCAGCTTTTGTCACACTAATAGAGCAGTAAGTCCTGGCATGCCCTGCGATCATGATGTCCTGCAGCGTGAAGATGTTCATGATTAAAAAAGAAAAAATAAGGTTCTTACCATACAATATGCTGTGTAGGTTGCATTTGGAGGATCTCATAAGGGAAATTCTGCAAGGACATCAACAAAAATGGAAAGTGCATTGACTGGCTTCATGTTCAATCGAGGAATTCCACGGTTTTAAACCTTTTCGCAAATTTGTCATTGTTCTCTTGCTATGTCAACATTCTTATAATTCTTGTTATCAGTTCACAGGTGCAACAAAGAATGAGTTATTCAACAGATTCAGGTATTCTATTATCATTTATGTTATCTTAGAAACTCTATTCGTTGTAATTCGTGGAAGAATAGCCTCTCATCATATTGCAGCAGGGACGTTGGGCATATTAGCGGGTCTATTCCATTTTACTATGTACTATGTAGAGATGGTCATAGTTCAGTTTTTTTTTAAGCCACTGCACTAACTTGGTACTTATCTATTTATTCACCACAGTTACTTTGAAAAATCATTTAGCATTGACACCACTGCACTTTAGTATTTGGTATGAACCGGTTTACACCCCCCCCCCCCCTCTCTCCCCCACCACAAGATCTATTTTTTTAGATGTCAGTAAGAGGCAACTTAATGAGTTTATTTCCTATTTTGTGATTTGCTTCTTTTGATAAGTAATCCTGGTCTGCTTTTTTAATCTTCTTTTTATCTTGTTGGCATGGCATTGTCAATCTGGACGAGTGTACTAAAGTTTGTATTGATGTTGTTAAGTGTGGCATCTGATTGCAAGGAAGAATTGTATTCTTAAATCTCTGCATGAATATAATCTCTCTTTTACATTCTCAGTAGCTTGTTCGAATCGGCACCTATTATGCAAAATTATTAAGTTTCTGTAAACTTCTTTCAGGTCTTCCCCCACACCAAGAGATTGGGATGCCTTCTCTTTCACCAACAATGACCGAGGCATGTAGCTTTTTGAAGTCTAAGAGAGCATAAATTGGTATCTCATCTGTTGTTTTTCCCTTATTGATGGTTATTCTATGGAATGCAGGGCAACATTGCGAGGTGGTTGAAGAAAGAAGGTGATAAAGTCTCTCCCGGTGAAGTACTCTGTGAAGTCGAAACAGTATGAACCTTTTCCCCCTATCTTTGTTTTCTTTCTTTTGCTTTTCTTTTTTTTTTTGTGTTGTTTGGGTTGGGGGGGGGGGGGGGGGGGGGCTTTAGTAAATGTTATGTGCCTGACAACATACAAGACTTATTTTTGGTGTTTCCATTTGAGATTCGCAGGATAAGGCTACGGTAGAGATGGAATGCATGGAGGAAGGATATCTTGCTAAAATTATACATGGAGATGGAGCAAAAGAAATTAAAGTTGGCGAGGTAATCATAGTATGGTATTGGGGCCACATTTGTTCTAATTCTGTCCTTATACCTGTACGATTCTGATACTGAGGATGGCCTTTCTGCCGAATGCAACTTGTATTAGCTTTACTTATCTGCTGCATGATTTACAGTTTTGTTTGAAGTGCAAACATGATTTTGTGGGCTTCCTCGTTGAATGGTCAGATAGTAAAGGATCAAAATACTCAGCATGAATCCAAACCAGATGATCCTCCATCTTTAAGTTAGATCTGAAATTTGAACTTCCTTTATCCTTAATTTGGTCATCGCTTTGGCATAAGTTTATAGAGAAGGTTTACTTGATTCAAGCTAATAGAGTTATGCTTTATCTAGTGTACAGCTCCACATCTATTAGGCAATTGATGTCCTTCGTCCTCTTGTCTCCTTCAGACAATCAGCTTGTTTGTACTTCCCTTGATCTCTCTCTTTCTTGGTTTATCTCCTGGTTAGCCTTACATGTAGCCATGTCACGTAAGCCCACTCTTTTACTTTTTACTTGGAATGACGTGACCTAAATCGAGATCTCCTCTTGGCACCATGCATCCGAACGTAGTTATTTAAGCTATTACTGAATCTTTTATAAAGTCATTCTGTCTGGTGTTCTCCAATAAAAGACGGCACAATAATTGCTTTCTTGAATTTTGCCCCAACAACCTCTCCTTGTTGGTCCATTTGACTGGTAAGGCTTGTGGATACTCAAGGGAAGCTTTATCTAATTCATCTGCAGTTTGGGAATCATGTGATTTATGCAAATGCTATATAGAAGATAACACATATAGATAAGGTATCTAATATTATATTTAAATGGTCAAGGCTTCTACTCTGTTCCTATTCAGGAATAGCGGCCTTGGTTGGAACAACAAATAAGATAATGATGAACTCAGCTCGGACTTCTTTCAAGGAAATCCTTCGCTTCCCTTATTGAGAATAGCTACATTAACTCAAACTCAATAGCTGCGTTTTACAGTTTCATAATTGCTTATATGATCATGGAAACTGTATAATTGTTTTAGGCTGTTCAATTGAACAACCGAAGACCGGAGTATATGATAGAAATATCTTCCATACTAGGAAGGGCCCCTTTCAGTTCCTCCTCCTGTGTACAAGAAGGCCGTGATTAAGGAAAGACTAAGCCAATCTTACTCTACTCCGTGAGAGTGAAGGAGTGGTAACCCTTTACTCTCACGCCATACAGAGTGATGTTGGTTCCTCCACATTAAACCTTTTGTGACACATCCTTCCCGCCGTCTTGTGAGGCCTGGCTTTTTGAGTGACGTGGCATTCTAGCTGCCTTTAGGATTGATAGGCATCTCAGATGCACATTCTTTGCAGAAAAATGTCTATTCTAACTGCTCAGTTTTAGTTGGATAGTTGGTGAATGTAGTAACGTAAGAAGCGCGGACAAGGGTATGGGTGCTGATACGACATGGGTGCGGACAGGCGGATGCGTGATTTTCAAAGAAAAACTTGATACTGGTGCAGCGGCGATACATTGAACATTTTACACATTAGACATGTATGCATAGATATGTACTGATGAAAACAAATATGCATCATTGGGATCATAGAAAAGTGCATACAGAGATTAACAAATATTCTACGACAGCCGCTTGCTGCAAATGCCTCGTGCTACTCGCAGGTTGCTGCTTCTTCCCCCCTCCCCCACACGAAAGTCCTAGGTGGCTAGGTCCTTATTGATTTCCTTTTATGTTGGTTTTTGTTCAACTAAAGGTATAAAGAGTTAAATTTACGTTTAGACCCTAAACTATCGGCAAGCGCCCAATGTGCACTCAGATGCATCCTTATTTCAAGACTTTTGAAGTAAAATAAAAAAATTTGGCATGCACATGATCCCTACCCAACATTGTTCCCTGAAAGTTGTAGGTGGCTAGGCCTTTATCGATTTCCTTTTTCTTTGGTTTTTGTTCAACTAAAGGTATAAAGAGTAAAATTTAGATTTAGATTTTAGACCCCAGATAAATTATATTTCGTAGTAAGATTAGTTATTGGCGAGCACCCAGACGCACCCTTATTTCACGATTTTAAGTAAAAATAAATTTTTTTGACATGCACCCGATCCGTACCCGACGTTCTTACTTTGGCCAAAACGAAACACCCTTGCTTCATTGCTAGTAACAGAAATTGACTTGTCTTAGTTGGAAATGTTTTTTTCCATAATGCTTGAGAAGATATATTACTTGGAAGTGTATGATTGTGGGTATATTTTCATGTAGGTCATTGCCATAACCGTTGAAGATGAGGAGGATGCTGTAAAATTCAAGAATTACAAAGCTTCAACATCAGATTCTGCAGCTGCCTCTACAGGGCCGTCTGTTGCCCCTCCACCCAAAGAAGAAGTTGTTGAGAAACCAGCCAGTTCCCCTGAGCCAAAAGTTTCTAAGCCCAGCGTAACCCCTGATACAGGAAATCGTGTTTTTGCTAGCCCACTGGCCAGAAAGTATGCTGAAGATCACAATGTACATTATCTGATCTGATTTTGATTATCAATTTCCTTTATGCGATGGTATCTGAGAAAAGGATACCATTCTCAAGCCATTCTCTCTGTATGTGTTATTTAAGCAATGCCATTTCTCCTTGAATTAGATACCTCTCTCAAACATCAAAGGTACGGGTCCTGATGGACGTATTGTGAAGGCGGACATTGACGATTACTTGGGTATATTCCTAGTTCCTCTATCTTCTTTGCCATGCTGGGGCCTTATGTTTTACAGTAAAATTGGTTTCCTTTATTAAATTTCAAAACTTTTAGCTGTTGTACTATGATTGTTTCACTGTTTCTTGTCTTGCTAGTTAACCTGGGGTAGATATTCTTCTCGTTGTCAACAATCTAGTTAATGGTTTGCTTTTTTTTTTTTTTTTACCTCTCCCTTTGGGTAGCTTCTCGTGGGAAGGAAGTTTCTACTGCAGCTTCCAAGGTTGAAGCAGTACCAGCTGCAGGTTTAGACTATGCAGATATCCCCCATTCTCAAATAAGAAAGGTAATGTTTGGTATTTTAGCGTTCTCGATTATTTATTTCCTACCAAAGCTTTGTCTCTTAAATTTTTTTAAATGGTGTAATCTTGACAGGTCACGGCTTCACGGTTGTTACTTTCAAAGCAAACTATTCCCCATTATTACTTGACTGTAGATACATGTGTTGACAAACTTACTGAGTGAGTGTTAAGTTCACCCATTACTTGAAAGATTTGGCTCCAACAAAAGCTTTTATATAAATCTGAAATGCCGCTTTCTCTGCAGCATGCGTGTCCAACTTAATTCCCTACAAGAAGCTTCAGGAGGGAAGAAGTTATCCTTGAACGATCTGGTTATCAAGGTACAAAGTTCTCTTAGCATTGAATTACTTGCTCTTCTGAAGTCACAATTTAATGGTTGAGCGAAATCACGCTGAACTTTCAAAGCAAAATTCAATGGGCGTAAATAGTTGTTTTGTAGCAGTCATCAATTTGCGAAGCTTATTGTCTCTAGTGGGAAAGCTTAATGGAGATGGTAGTTTTCTGTTCAAGATAACAGGAACTGAGGGTTGTCAATTGGCTACTTGGCTTTACATAGTTTGACTAACTTTCTCTCCCCACAGTTTATGTAAACCCACCCATGCTCATGTTTTGACACATTTTTGTTTGCAAAATGATGATTTATGGTGACCATGATCCATGTTCTCCTAGTTGTATACAAGAAATTTCGTTTAGTTGTTTGTTTAATCAAACAAACTCGCCCTACGATTTTATGTTTGCACACACACAGAGAGCGCTGCAAGCATGAAGGTTGCAGGCTGGGTTGAAAGAAAGGGGGTGGGGAGTGGGGAGAGTGGGACCCACACATTTACAGTGACGTGTCTTTTGCTCTTTGGAGACAAACTTCTTAAGATGAGCACCAAGTCAATGCATTCACGTATTTCGGGACGGATAGAGTGACTCTGAAGCTTGTTAGAGAAACTTATATCAGAAAATATTCCTTTTCCTTATTTGTTGGCCGTGGTGTTTTCACTGCAGGCTGCTGCTTTGGCTCTACGAAAAGTGCCTCAGTGCAACAGTTCATGGACCAATGACTATATTCGCCAGTGAGTTAATGAATGATGAGACCATAAACCTGTAGCATGCAACCCGTATTAACAACTCTCCGGCTGTCAATCCAGGTATCACAATGTGAACATCAATGTTGCAGTGCAGACGGATAATGGACTGTTTGTCCCTGTCATCAGGGTGAGTCATTCTCCCGGTACATTAATGCTGAACAATGCCCATGGTACAAAACCCTAACAAATGGTACTTACAGGATGCTGACAAGAAAGGTCTATCCAAAATTTCTGAGGACGTGATGCTTTTGGCGCAGAAAGCCAGAGAGAACAGCTTAAAACCAGAAGATTATGAGGTTAGAGCTTTACCTCTTGCTTTTAAAGGTGGATGACTGCCCCGTGGTTCTCATTCATTTCTCTCGAATTGTTTTTCGCAGGGAGGCACATTTACTGTGTCCAATTTGGGAGGACCATTCGGCATTAAGCAATTTTGTGCCATCATTAATCCTCCTCAAGCAGGCATTTTAGCAGTTGGGTCAGGTAAGATTAGTCTTAGCTTATTTTCTTTATCTGACTGATCCTTGTCACCGCTCTGATCAAAGAATACATTGAGCAGCTGAGAAGAGGATTATACCTGCTTCGGAGCCCGGTCAATTCAAATCTGCTTCCTATATGTCTGTTACATTGAGCTGCGATCATCGTGTTATTGATGGTAGGTTTTCATTTAAAGACTTCCAGAACGTGCATTTATCACTAGCCAGCTCCGCTCACATTATTGAAATAATAAAATGCTGATTATATCATATGGGTGTATTGTGCGTAGGTGCTATCGGCGCAGAATGGCTTAAAGCATTCAAAGGCTACATAGAGAATCCGGAGACAATGTTGCTCTAGAACAATTGTTTTTTCCTTGCTTTAGCCAAATATGTTATTCCTTCGCGATCAATTTGGATGAGGGGATTGATTTACGAGCATTCTTGTTTTTGGCTTGATGTATCTTGCGAAAATGGGTAAGAGAGGGTTTTGGAATAAATGGGGTCTTCAGGCATTTTTGCTTATGTAGAGTGTAATAACCCTTGATATGCAGGAGAGCAAACAGTTCAAAACAATTTTGTCTGCATAGAAGAGCTGATTAATTCTTGTAATTTGTTTTTCCTCTATATGCTTGTCCTGTGGTAATTGTAGAAGACCGTTAAAATTCTTTTCTTTTTCGTTGTTGGGGTGCAATCAAATTTCTGGTGACTATTCTTTATTCTGTTTCTTATTTACTTTAAGTAAAAGGATCCTGGGTTCCAAAAAATTAGCTTGGGTTATGGGAACGAGGCTCCTTATTTCTGGCCTCAACACACTCTACCTGAAAAATAAGAGTATGAAAACTTCACCTGCCACTTAACAACCAAAATTAATCCCCTTGACCTACTATATTCTACTCACCCCCTTCAAACTCACCATTTGAAATCAAATTAGAAGCTATGGCAATTCCATGCCAAAATTATATGTCATTACACTTTGATAAATTTTACGAAGTACAACGTGTTTTCTCGTAAATCCCACTGGCTGCTCAATAGGTCTGGCCCTGACAACAAACGAAGCAGACACGAGAACAAGTGCCAAACGATTTGGTGACTAGGTCGGTCATCAGTGTCAAAAAATTCCCCGAACCATTTCCCTTGCAAAAATCTGCAATCACTTCACCGTAAGTTCTCCTGAGACATGTATCATTGTACGATAAATTTTACTAAGTACTACGTGTCGTAAATCCCATTGGCTGTTCAATAGGTCTGCCCCTGACAACAAACCAAGCAAAGACGCAGGCACAAGCGCCAGACAACTGGGTGACCTAGGTCGGTCATCAGTGTTGAAAAATTCCCCAAACCATTTCCCTTGCAAAAATTTGCAATTACTTCACCGTGAGTTGTCCTGAGACATAAATGACCATTCCTCTAACAACTCCATCCAATTCATTCAATTGAACCTGATTGCATCAAACCTATTCATTCAAGTTCAGTATATCAATAACAGCTGGGAAGTACAGCCGCCATATTCATTAGACCAGGACAATCACCAAAACGTAGGGAGTACAACCCCCATAATTCACATGATATTACTATCCAAAGCATAAGATGTCCTAGCAACGCAAGTACAAAACCCGAGAAAATATCATCAAAGAGATGACAAGTGAAGTGCTTATCTGGAAACTAACCTTGCCACAGCTTCTAACATTTATACTAGACACCACCGTATCGGGGAGCCGTTTATCTAGTTTCTCAAAAACGCCTAACTCCAACTTCAAGGCACTTGGAACATCCTGAGCCTTGCCAGGGTCATACTCCAATGTCGCTGGCAAACCAGGAATGGTCACCTTGTCGGGCTTACATTCCCATGTCGATGGACAATTAGGAAAACCGCACACCCAATCCTTCACATCAAGTGAAATGTTCTCCCAAACTCTTGTTCTCTCTCCATTTGATAGCCCAAAATCAAAGCGCCAGTACTGAGGCCCAGCCTCACCATCCTTGGAATCAGTGGCTACCGGAGCAGACTCACTCTGAACCTTGTGTTGGGTGCAGAAGAGGGATCAGTATTAGGGTAAAGGGTAGTAGGAGTAGTAGCAGGATGAGGATCAGGATCAGATGTAGGAGGGAGCAACCGGTGATCCCCCCCGACAGGGCCCATTAGTCTGAGCAGCGTCAACCTTCAAGTAAAGGTCAGCCCTACTCTCCGTCAAAGCCAAGTCCTAATTGCTGCTCTTATGGTCTCATCAGACACCTCTACTATTTAAAAGCATGTACCAACACCTTTAATGTCTCAATATGTCAATGACTTCTAAACGAACGAGATATAAAGGCATATAATAGAGAATAGCTAATACTACCATACCCTAGTAGAAATAGACATGCATGTCATCATACCAGGATATCTTACCCGGAAAACTGAATAAAGAGTAAATCAGGAAGCCAACAGCCTTGTGCCATACACAACTTCTATAGTTCTCTAATTCAATGACTACCTATTAAAAACTGGATATAACAGATCAAAGGCACGAACACACAATGCAATTGCCATATCAAGGTCCCAATGAAATTTATTCATCACCTAGGCCATCCAGCCTTCAACAAAGTACATCAGATAAAGAGACCCTTTCAATAACTTAAACGGGCAAAAAGCTAACACATTTTCTTATATCTCTAGACACGTCAAAATTTTGTAACAATGAGAGCAGCAAAAAAAAAAAAGGCCACAAACCCTTCAAATCGGCAGGTATCTCTTGACCGCCTGCTTCCCCGCCACCGCCAGCCCGACCACCACGCCGCCGATCGCCCCTGCCACCGCCGCGGACCTCACCCCGGCCGCCGCCCTGTATGCGGCCCCGGTCCCCAGCCCCGCCGCCACGCTGTTGATTACGTCGTCCGTGTCCCTGAGCGCCACCATCCCGCTCTCCATCCCGGCGTAGAGCAGCCCGATCACCCCGGCCCGGTTGCCGAGCCTCCGGCCCGCGTGGCCCGAAGCGTTCAGGACCCGGTTCACGCGCAGCTTCAGAGTGTCGCTGGGCTCGGACGCCTTGATGCCTTCCACGAGGCCCTTCCCGGCGCCAGCGACGGATCCGGAGAGGTAGCCTATGCCGGTGTAGTAGGTGAGGTTCTCCCCCCAGGATCGGCGCTGGGCGACGGACTCTTCTTGGAAAAGGTATTCGGGGGAGGTGGGGAGCTTGTAGAGGGTTTGGATCGGGCCGTGGAGGTCCTGGTACGGGTTGTAGAGGCGGCGGTTGCGGTCCTGGTCGTCCCCGGTTGGGCTGGGTGGCCCAGGGGTGAAGGACATGGTTCTTAGGGTTAGGGTTTGGTGGCGGTGATGGTGGAGAGAGAAGGGGAGAGGGGGAGAGAGAGAGACAGAGAGACGAGGAAAGAGAGGTTTGTTTATGCGAGAGGGAAACAGGAGCTCGTGTCTCAATGGCAACTCTGAATTACGGCAAAAAAGATCGAGCCGGTTCAAGTGTTTGGTCGGCGATGTTGTGGGCGGCTGGACCGGTTTACTTTTGGCAAAGGCCTTATGACAACATGACTAGTCTAATTATAAGCCATTTAACCACTAAAATTTACTGTAATAGACTTTTCTTAGTTTTGGTAGTATTAAAAAAAAACCTATTAAGTACAGAAAAAAGCAAAAAGCAGAGGCTCAAAATATGCTAGTTGTTTTGAAAAAATTCATTTTCTTTTAAGGTTAGTGACAAAACCAATCTTTTATAATTTACACGTTTTCGCATGTTTCTTCCTGTATTTGTAATTCTAGTATGTCAAAAAAGTATTGCAAATCAATCGAAATTAATGCCGGTTCAATTTCAAGCGTTAAGTGAACACGTGCATAGCGCATGCTCTTTGTTCATGGGTAATTTGATACCATCACCACAACTACCACGATTACCCATTACTGATTGTTACTAATTGCAACTACCTTACCCACCATTAACGACCACCTATCAGTTCTCTCTCTCTCTCTCTCTTACTCCTTTACCATCTACCAAATCAACAATCAGTTACCACCGGTATCACCATAAATGGCCGACCCAACTAAACCTTCTCCACTACCACATACCTACCACCAGAACCCACTGCCCATACCAAGCCTCTACCGTCGGAACCCAGTTGCCCACTAATTGTCTCTCTTTTTCTCTCTCTTTTCTTGTGCTATCATTAGCAGTGCTATCAAAGGCGCGCCTAGGCGCAAGGCGCACTCCCCTGCTCCTTGCCTGGGGCTAGGCACAACCTCTTCGAAAAGGCGTGTGTCTTGTGCGCCTAGGCGCAAGATGATGGTGGAGGCGCCAAAAAAAAAAAAGAAGTTTTTGTATCATGGCATAATCTCAATCGTTCATTATTTTTGATTCTTTGTTATAACAATATAAACCAATATCTAAGTCACAAAAAAAAAAGCTCAAATCCCTAATCAATCGACTCTCTTATTGTTGTTCGTTGTGCTAGCGTCTCGTCCCCAATTGTTACTCTCTTTACTTCACCTTGTAGACAGAGAAGATAAAATTGAGAAGGAATCTCTACCAGACTTGCTTAGTCTTCACTGATGATAAGGACGATGTTATCATGTTCAGTTAGGATTAATTATTTCTCATTGGATTTGAAATTTTTTCTAGCATTAATAATTTATTAAATTGTCATGTTTTAAATGTTTTACGTGATTTAATACACTAATATCTATTTATTTTTATCTTCCACCTCGCTTCGAAAAGGCGCGCGCCTAAAATTTAGGGACTCTTTGCGCCTTAGGTGCACATGTCTGCGCCTTTAATAACTATGATCATCACCACGAATGCACCGAGCCCCCACTGTTGGAACCCCACTGTCGACTCATGCAGCCCACCACTCACTCCCGCCTTCCTGCTCTTTTTCACCACACCCCGCTATTAAGTTTGAAGGAAAGCTACACATAAGCAAATACAACGAAAAGAAATCATCAAATTTTGGTTTGTATGTTTCGTGTATAAGTGTTTGGTGTGGATAGTTGTTTGTGTGATGCTTTATGTGTGGGTGGATGGGTTCGTGAGGGCAGCAATGGTAATGGGAGCTTCCAGATTTGTCAAGAGGCATCGTGCATAGTGGGTGGGTGGCAGGCTTCATGAATGTATGCGGTAGTCGTTAAGTGAGGGCAGAGACGGCTGAGGAGTCCAAATCTGTTATGCTGTAGCGTCCTTTAATGGTGTTCGAAGATGGCTGATAGAGGTGGATTCGTAGAGGATTTGACTAGCGCGTGGAGAAGTGGGGTAGGGAAAGAGAGGAGCAAAATTGCATGTTTGCCCCTTTAGTTGTAGTAAAATCCTTTTTATGTCCGGTGTATATTTGCTCGGGCACTATCATTTGGGGTAAATGCACTTTGACCCCCTGTACAATAGGGCGGTTGCAAAATGACCCTCTTTTCTAAAAAAAGTTGAACTAAACCGCACTATACTCATCAAAACTGGGCAAAATGGACGGTTTTCATCCAAGTTAACACACTTTTTGGGCGAAAAATGTTAGGCGTTCAAAATCTAAATTTTTAGGACGAAACTACCCTTTTAACCTAATAAAACACTAAACACTTGTCAACAATCACCCAAAAATCTATCATTTTCATTTCAGTTCACTTGCAAACCCTAGAAAATTTGCAAAAAGTGACCATTTTCATTTCAATTCATTGCAAGCCTTCCTTTTAAAGGTCAACCGCAGAGAAAAAAATATATATATCAAATTTATGAAAATTTGAAATTTAATTTCAAAAATCCAGTGGGCATAACCGACCAGTGCCCGCCCCGCCCCGCGCCCGCCTTTACCTGCGAAGTCACAGACTGAGCCTGCCCCAACCTGCTCCATGCCCTCCGACCCGACCCGACTGTACCTTTCCCCAACCCTAATTTCCCCTACAGAAAATCACTTCCATTCCAACGTCGCCAACCCGTTGGTGACGCCGACAACCCCTCTCCCCCCGTTGGTGACGCCGACCCCTTCTCCTCTCTCCCTCAGCCCCTCTCTTCCTACCTCTTCTCTCCCCCCCCCCACTGCTGCAACAGCCCCTCTCCGCCGGCAGCCCCCTCCCCCCATCGGCGACGCCGCCCTCTCTTCCTTCATATTCTCTCCCCCCATCGTCGATGCCGCAACAGCCCGCGTCCCCGTAGCCCCCGCAATCCCATCGACGATGCCGACTCCCCCTCTCTTCCTTCCTCTTCTCTCCCTCCGCTCCACGTAACCGTAACAACCCCTCGCTTCGCCGGCTGCCCCCTCCCCCCGTCGATGATGGCGACCCCCCTTTCTTCCTTCATCTTCTCACCCCCCTCCAAGCCGCCCTTTGCCCCGCCGCCGCTACTTCTTACTGTTCTCTCCATTCTTCCTTCACCCACCATAAATTATTTGAGAACGACTGTTGATAAAAGAAGGGTAGTTTTGATATTTTGACAAGCTCAGTAACGACCGTTCATTTTTGCCCAGTTTTAACTAGTATATGGAGGTTTAGTTCAACTTTTTTTAGAAGAACCGCCCTATAGTACAGGGGGTCAAAAAGCATTTACCCCTTATCATTTCTATGGGGTACTACAGATTTACGCTTCGCTTTGGTCATAAAAATGGCACATGACATGCACATGACCACCTTGATGATTATTTCTGAATGAACTTTGACTTCTGAATCAATTTGTAGTGGTTTGCTAAAATAGATGGGACATTACTACAAAAGTTACAAATAAAGAGAGAGACCTGCAAAAACATTTGAATTACAAAAAAAAATTGTCATTAACCATTCTTTTTATCAACTGGTCGTGATAAAAGCTTTTTAGTAACCATAATAGAGGAAAAAAAAACCTTACGCACCTTTTCCAACCAGTGACACCACCATGCCCACACATCCAGGCAAAACAACCACCCACCATCTCTTTCCGGTAGCCACCAGCTGCTTGGCCCACCAAACCAGCATACACGTTGCACCTATCACATCAATCCATGCTCAACCTTAGGCAATAGATTCGGCATCTCAAGACCCATTCACAAAAAGGCCCAAACAAAATTAGTCGCACACACAACAAATTGAACAAATCAAGAATAATCCCTTACACTATCGCGCCACCACACACCGAAGAAAGTTGGCAGTGGTGATGGAGGATGGAAGAAAGAGGCTGGTTTTAGGGAGAAGGTGAAGGATTTCTAAACACCACCTCTCCTTTCTCTCTATGAAAAAACCCTTCTCTAAAAAAATATCCAATCTCTTTCGTCCTCCGTCACCACTGGCAGTTTTCCGTTGGTGTGTGGTGGCATGGTAATGCAGGGATTGTTCTTGACGTGCTTAATGTTTGTATGTGTGTGTAATTTTTTGGCCCTCTTTGTAGATGAGATCCTAAGACACCGAACCTGTTGCCTGAGGTTGAGGGTGGATTGCTTAGATGGGCCGCGAAGCTTGGTCTGTGAAGGTGTGCTGGGAGGTTAGTGTGGGCTCTGGTGGGCTGATCAACAACCTGAGATTGATGGTGTATTGAGACTCAGTTTGAGTGTGTTGGCGTGGTGGTACCGTTTTAATTGTTTCACTTTGCTTTTAGGTTAGTGCCACTCTGACTTGTTGAATAAGATAAGAAAATTCTGGATTAGGATCTCCGGCTATAATCTATGGTTATAGCAAGGGTGCTGTGATCCCAAATGATCTCTCTTCCTCCTCTCTCATTTGGGATCACAGCACCCTGCTATAACCATGTGTTACAGCAGGAGATCCTAATCCGAAATATTTCGCTATTTGTTGGCTTCTATCAGATGTCTCATGTTAGTGATTTTTATTCATGTGTTTAATGCCTAGTGAATAGAAATGTCATCGGTGTACATGTGTATTTATTTTTCTATCCTTTACGGGCTTGATGTAACTACTAACTAGACTCCCTGTAATATTTACAACATGCATGCATTTTATTCTCCCCCCCCCCCCCCCCCCCCCCCCAAAAAAAAAAAAGGAACTTTGGAGCCGAAAAAATTCTTGCTGTACAATGAGGTCATTTGAGTAGGCACTAGGTTCATCCATGGTTGAAGGATCGACTAGAGCACAGTGTCTGGTTGAATTGCTGTCCGGATTCGGGGATCAAATTACGCCAATTAACGGATTAAGCTAATCTCGCATTCCAAGCAAGCGAGGGAGGGAGTGAGAGTGAGACCCATAGCAGCGTCGCCGTACGTCTGCGGGAGAAGGGCGGTGGACAAAGATGATGCCTTTTGGCGAAGCCAAGTGAATTTCGGGCCACCAGGGTCCGGGTTTGGGTTCTAATTCACCAGCTGCTTTAGGCGGACCGGACAAATTAGCAATAGCAAGGACTCCGCCCTTACACCACATACTCTGTTGGTCACATCCGTGGATCAACAGAAGCTGAACCAAGCATACTGCAGAACGGTTTCAACAGTATTAGAGGGATGCGCGTTCCGGCCATTTCAATCCCCTTCGTTTCGTTTCGCCTGCCTTCGGTTGCGGGCTCAATCATGGCAGTCCGCCGGCTGCATTCCTTTCCACCGTTGACCGTCCGTCGGAATATGGCGTTACAGGATTACGGCGAGGAGCGCCACAGCAGCAGCTCCGTCAAGTTTTGGAACAACTTTTACGGCCGCCATCAGAACAAGGTGCTAACTTCGTTTCAACGTTTACCTTATCTCTTTTTATCATGGAATACACGCTACTTTGCTCTTTTTCATTAAATACTCCGTCTTTACGCGTAAACGTTGACTGTATTTGTTGTTTTTATTCTAGATTGTCTTGACTTGTTAAACGATACTTATCTTGATCTGTAATTGCTATTTGACCTGGAAATCCGTGAAAGGCTGATTACAAGAAAGTTATGAAATGCAAGAGTGTTATGCTACTATTAGCGCTACTTAAGTTCATTGCACCTCTCTTCCAGGATCTGAGTTTCTTCAGTTGTTTAGCAAGTTCTCC
The DNA here is from genome assembly GCA_033070095.1 of Escallonia herrerae. Lineage (NCBI taxonomy): Eukaryota > Viridiplantae > Streptophyta > Magnoliopsida > Escalloniales > Escalloniaceae > Escallonia > Escallonia herrerae. The sequence continues at coordinate 184,710 of JAVXUP010001296.1, forward strand.
GGAGAAAATTTGAACAGTTGCATTGACATTACTCGTCGTCAAAATATGCTCCTTTATCTTTCAATTGTATCCCCCTTCGGTTCATAATTATTGTCCCTTTGACTTTTTGCCATTTCTAGAATTGAATTGGAACCCAGTTTGACTCATCAAACAATTCCCTTTTGATCTGTAGTCATTTGGATTCAGTTCAATGAGTAGAGGCTTTTATCCTAGAAATTGGCAAAATGTCTAAGGCTACAAAACTTGAGTAACAGAGGGAGTGATTGAGTCTGATTTCCTATTTATATGTATCCAATTTTTTTTATTGAACAATATGAAATAATAAAATGACGTAAACTTTAAAACAAGGGAGTAGAGTTTAGCAGGGGTATTCTCAGCGTCAATTTAGCCCTGGTGGTGATATGTGGTGCAGGTGCACTAAAAGTGGGGTTATTCACCCGGTTTCAGTTATATATGTCTACTGTATTCTTTTTGCCTGTGAGTGCAATAATGTTTTCTTACAGTTCTTCAAGGATCGGCACTATTTGGAAAAGGAATGGGGACAATACTTCTCAGATGAAAATACAGTGTCCCCGAATGGAAAGGTTGTCTTAGAGGTTAGCTACTGCTACTCACTGCCCTAAAGCAAGTATCAGCGAGCCATTTTATCACACCCCCTTCCCCCCTTCCTTAACTTTCCGTTTCAGTTAGTACGATCCATTTTTGTGCTCTTGCAACCATAGAAATATTCCTTGAATAAACTTTGTGACAGGTTGGTTGTGGAGCTGGGAATACCATCTTTCCACTCGTTGCTGCACATCCTAAGTTATTTATTCACGCTTGTGATTTTTCGCCCCACGCAATAAGTCTTGTTAAGGTTTGTCACCTTCTAACGCATTAAAAATATGCTGAAGTTGCTGTCTCTTTGTTTGTCTGCAATGGAAACAGGGAATAAGGTACTAAAGTTAGGCAAAATTAGATTATAGTGTCTCTTTATGTAGGATGAAACTATACATTTTGTTTGTGCATGCATATGGTTTCACATTTTTCACCCTGTGCACCTATATGACGTTGCTTGAACTTACACTTGTTACTGTAACAAGACTCATCCAATGCAGGAGTATAATAGAGTTATGTGCGTATTATTGTAACTACTGTTGGATTCATAGTACTACATATGTACAATGTAATTGATAATCTAGAGCCTTGTTAGCATTTGTTTGGTTGCATGCTACTTTAACGTTGATGTCAATTTCAGGGACATTTTAATGTTATGCCCCTGAAGTACTATTGTCACCCTGCTATCTTTCTTTAGAAAAGCATTGCCATCTCATGGATGGCTTAACCTAGTATTGTCAAACCAGATGTACTTTCTTCTTGTGCATTTATCCCGTTAATCGGTTATATGTAATCTGACCGATGCTCCTAACTACGTAGGTATTTTTTTGTGGGCGTGACTCAGTTTTTTAGTTTAGAGGAGTGGATGTCAATCAGTTACACCACAAATCATCTAGCAAGAGTATTCATATTTTGGTATAATAGTTTCCTAGATTTTCTGTTGAATTCTTTTAGTTACCAGACATACTCTCTTCAGCCATTAAATCTGTCAGAAAGATCAGAGATTTAAGCAATCTCCCAGCTATTTGTAATTTGTTAAGTGGGACTGTACTTATTTAGTAATACTGGCCACATATGGCCTTGCATGAGTATGTGTAGCTCATAGCTTGGGTGGGTGGGTCAGGTAGGACCAACGCCAAGCTTACACTTTTAGTGTTTTACTGGATGCAGTCACATACAAATTTCAATGAAGAGCGGATAAATGTATTCGTCTGTGATATTACAGAAGACGATCTCTGTGACCATGTTACACCGTATTCTGTAGATACTATTACATTGGTAAGTTTTGGCTGTGTACATGAATAATATTGTCCTGTATTTACTGGTTATTTGTGTCCATAGCTTATTTTTATGCATTTGTCTCTGTCATTTGTGGAATTGTCCTCATCTCCTTATTCAAGGAAGTATTCTTGTTATAAACACCTAATATTTTAAGCAGATTTTTACGTTGTCTGCAGTTTCTCCAAATAATATGCCCTTGGTGATACAGAAGCTTAAGAAACTACTAAAGGTTGCTCGTTACTGGTTGAGACAGTTGAGTTTGCTTTTCCTTTCTCTGAGCACTGTTCTACTATGGAGTTGTATGACAAAGTTTTGATTTGCAGCCAAAGGGTTCTATTCTTTTTCGAGATTATGCGGTTGAAGATTTTTCTCAAGTGAGTAATCTGATTTCTGGTCCATATCTTTGTTTCCTAGAGCCATGTGCGTACTTGTGATTGACACGCAGGCACATTTACTTCACTACCTTGTCTATGTTTTCTTATTGTTCCTTACCACCAAGATGGTGGTTTTTTAACTTTTATGTGGGATGAATGACCTGTTGCCTGAACCTCACGATCAAGTCATCACAGACGTATTACTTTTTTCCTGATCACGTGGATGATTGAATATGTGAGATCGGGCAAATATATACTTGTATTGCACATCTTAAAGTTAAGTGTTATATTATGTTTTAGAAAGGTAGTTCTTTACTTCTCGCTATGGAGCAGAGTATTGCGTTGCTTTTTAGAGACTGTGTTTCTCTTATACACACTGTATATGTAGCTTACCAGTTACTATACAAAGGTGCTGTATTTATTTATATATAACTGGACAGCAAAACACTGCTTGCAATGCCTGTTGTCTATTAAGTTTGGTTCTTGCCCTTTAATTCCATGTGTAAAATCTCAGGTAAAGCTTCACAATAAAAATCAGATAATTAGCGAGAACTTCTATTATCGAGGAGATGGCACTGTAAGTATTCTGTACATTGTGAATATCAAAAGAAAAGTAAGTATATGTAGACTGGATTGGAACCGTTCTATCATCGAACAACTTCATTTCTATGGCCATTAACAGCTTTTAGTTACCGTACGACAGTCCTCGTTCTACTTCTCGGAAGATTTCCTGTCAACTTTGTTCCTACAAGCTGGGTTCAGCGTTGTCGATGTCAACGTCTACTGCAGGGAAGTTAAAAATCGTTCTCGAAAGATAACAATGCAACGGTATTAACCACGACTAATGTATTATTTTTTTGCTTCAAACCTGTTTTGTTAACCATTGAACATCATAGTAGCTCCTGATATACTTACTGAGACTGAGAAATTGGCAGATTTTAGCTTTGAGGGGAGTAGTTACGATCATAAAATGTGTTTTTGTTATTATATTTTCCAAGTTGACAAGTTTATGACCCCTCATGGTTGGGATGTTATTAAAAAAAAAGCTTTTCTAAAGTAAAGAACAATTGGAGGAAAGAACTTGATCCTAATTTTAATGGCTAGATCCCAATAATCCTCATAAGTAGAGCCCAGGTTGAATCAAACTCAAGTATGTTTTTCACCTGAACTTGGGAGTTCTGGAAAAGAGAGTTCTAATAATGCATAGTGTCTCTGCAATATTAGGAAAATATAAAAAATTCTAACTCTTTTAAACCGTGACGTAGTTTACTGTCTTGTCAGTTTGGCTAGGTACCAATTTGTTGAATTAGATATTTATCCCGACGTAAGATATTATAGTAGAATGGGAATGAGTCTGTAGTGTATAGCCTCCACCAAGAGCAACTGGCTTCCCCATTCTTGCCTGATCTGACGAAGAAGATAAGTTCAGCTTAGTGAGTTTTCCGTATGTGTTACTAGTTTTGTATAATCTAAATAGGAGCATATAGTCTCTGCTGCTTCTTTTTTCCCCTGTTTGAGCACGGATCTAACCAGAGACTCTCTCCCTGCTTTTTCTGCTGTTAGGCGTTGGATACGTGCCATCTTCAGCCAGCTTTGAAACTGTTGATGCTGACTTCGGAGGATGTTTCCTATGGATCTCATTTTTTGTTGGTATTGACCCTGCGGACGATTTTTACTTAAAGGTGCTCCAAGACATGATGGACAGCCTTAAAGTAGGTGTCCCTGACACTGATGGACGAGTATAAGCTCCCCCGAGCAAACTCAATAGCAGTCACTGAAACACGAACTCAAGGAAGCTGGAACTCCACATTTCCTTCGGCTTATGAGCTATGATGTATGCATCATAAACTAGTGACAACGTTGATCGATCTTGTTGGATTAAGATTTGGTCCTAGTGCATTGCTCCTGCAATTTTCATTATAAGGAGCAGAATTTACGACTTATTTTTACATTCTTTACAGGATAAATACATGGACTAAGCAATATGAATGTTTTCAGGATAAACTGATAAGGACTATACCAAACTGCCCTAGATTAAATGTTATTTTCTCACCCTCCGCTTGTTTGAAACTGGATTCTGATATCAAGAGCATAATCTAGATTCCGACCAAATTGGAATAATTTACGATAAAGTCGAAGTGTACAGAATTCAGTCAGGAATACTATAAAGGTATTTCAAGTTAAGTTTTATGAACTGAGCATCAGCTACATCAAATATGCCAAACTGAAATCCCTCGCAATACTTCCTCTTTGGAGCTCTTCAACATGTTTCAATCCGTGTAGAACAAGTTCTGCGCTTCCTCTGGAACTAGTCTTCGAGCAGATGTTCCAGTGTTTGGCTCGAGTTGCTGCCAACATCAAAGACTGATCTGTATTGATTACCCAGTGGAGTGTCAGTATTGCTTCTCCTTGCTTCCTGCTTAAATTTCAATTGGAAATGAGCTTACTCTCAACCTGGTTTTCCGTGGTGAAAGTATCCAGACCACGGGTAAAAGCTAGCAAATCTGCATGCATCCACGAAACCAACTCTCTCTCCCTCCCTCTCTGACAGTTTGTGTGTGTGTGTGCTATTATGGTGCCTACAAGGAAGATAAAGATCTCTATGCTCAACAGTTGCCAAAATTTTCTTACACGTGCACAAATTCACAGTTTCTGTCACTTGCATATGCAGTGTATAGAAAGCTCTGAACATCTATGTCAGAGGAGGTTTTCCACCAAGAAACCTATATTAACCGATACCTCGAATACTATGTTTGAATTAGTTTGACACCAACCATATAGCCCTTTGATCAACTCCCTACTATTAGACGATAAATTGGAATTCAGATGCTAGATTGGTAACTGACCTCACTCATAGATGATCTCATTTGAGACATTGTTTTAAACGGACTGACTCCGTAGGAAGTCTCGTTGTCTCTTTGACTCGCTCCAGTAGGCAACCCAAGATTTCTCAGTCGATTCAGTTCAGGCAATATGACTGAACCAAGGTCTGGTCTGTCCTTCCTCCTCAGCTCACAACATTGCAAAGACAATTTTGCAAACGATAAGACCTCGTCAACAGGCCAATCAGTCACTGTTGGATCAAGCACCTCTGCCAGTTTTCCTCTGTCAATGGCTTTCGAAACCTGGTGGGTTAGTCCCATTGCTGGCTTAGCTGTAATGAGCTGCAATAACATAACGCCCAACGAGTATACATCCGATTTTGTTCCCAGCATCCCCGTTTGTTGGTACTCAGGGTCGATGTAACAAAATGTCCCAGCTGCTGCCGTCATGTGATATTGAGTTACACTATCGGCCACAGATGGTGGAACCAGCCTGGCTAAACCAACATCAGCAATCTTGCTCACATAGTTTTGGTCTAAGAGAATGTTGGCGGGTTTGAGGTCACGATGCACGAGGGGCTCTGGCTTTGATTGGTGAAGGAAGAGAAGAGCTGTGGCTATTTCGGCGGCTATCTTGAAACGGAGTCTCCATGGGATGGTGGGAGTGTTGTTTCTTCGGAACAGACGGTCCTCTAAGCTGCCGTTCTCCATGTACTCGTATACGAGGCATCCATATTCGGGACAGGCGCCCACAAGGAGAACCATGTGTGGGTGTCTCATGCAACTTAGTACCTCAATCTGCATTATGAACAAAATTTGAATCTAAATGATATTTGGAAAGACAGAAGCAAGATCTGATGTTGGTATAGAGAACTAAATGACAATCTTGCGACTTTCAATCTGAAAGACATTCAATGCATCTAGTATCAAACATCAGGTATGGGGTACCTCATTTTGAAATTGCTTTTGCCCTTGTGAAATGTCCGGCCTCAAAACCTTAATGGCAACAGCAGTGTGGTCGAGAAAGGCCTTATAGACAGGTCCATATCCACCTTCCCCAATCTTAGCAGAATCGGAGAAATGATTTGTCGCAATTTCAATATCTTCAATCGCATATTTTCTATACCGAATATCAGAGCGAGCCAATGCATCCATTGCTTTCTTCTTCCCTTCTGCCTCGCGCTTGGCTCTAATTTCTGCATTTCTTCGCTTCTGGAACTCCAATTCTGCTAGACGCTGCGCCATTTGTGCCGCTTCCATGGCAGCCTTAGACTTCTGCTTCTCCATCTCCACCATCGCCAGTGCAGCTTCTTCAGCTTGCTTGGCTTCCTCTAACCTGCGTGCTTCAGTTGACTTCCATAGGTCAATCTCTTTTGCCTGGAAACACACTTACCATTATTTAGGATTCATCGTAAAACATTGGAAGATTATTTCCATGTTTGACGAGGACATAAAACTTATCTGCTTGGTGTTGGAATTGTACCTTTTGTTTGGCATTTGTTGTTTCTTTGCAAGCCGAGTTGTACATCTCCATGGTTTGCTTCAATTCCTTTCTCAATCTCCTCATTTCCTCCTCTATATCTTGCTGTAAAATAACCAAGTTAAACGAATCCTCGACAGCCAATTAGGACCTCTCTTACACTGAAAGGTTTGTAACGACACATAAAACAATTAGCCATAAGCATCTTCTTATGTATTAGCATTCCGGCCACATGAGGCAACCAAAGTAGAGCTGCTCCTCCTGTTGCCTTTTTTGGACATTCCATGCAAACATAATGACTATCATGTCATCAGCAACATAACCTTAGGGAACTACCATTGGTTTTGGAACGTTAGAACTATACAGACTGACAAGATTTCTCCGATTGTGGTGACTTTAGCAGACTCAATAGCATATGCATTCTGCACTCAAGCATGTCTTTTTGCTTGAAATGCATCCATTTCTTATGGCGGGTTTTGGCTTTATGTTTCTGGGAAAAACCCAAGCAGTATTAATTAATACATTAAAATTCAGAGAAATCCTTGTTCATTAGTCAAGTAATTTGACTCGCATATTCTCAGCTGGAGTTGATCAGACTATACGTGGAAATCTACATCATCCATAGTCATTTCAGTCAGTCCGATTTTCCTTTTTCTGACTAGTTAACAGGTGTCATTCTGTTTAGTTCTCATCAAAGACAAGTGTTGAGCTTACTTGGGTTTGGGAAGAGACAGAGCTCCTGGAACCATCTGATGCGCGAGAGTAGTCTAGGTTTTCGTAGGACATGTCAGATGATTGGAAACTAGGCGATCCAGAAAAGTCACTGGCGTCGGACATTGAATGTGGATAGTGTGGACTTGGACAGCCTTTGGTGATAACCTGAAGGTTAAGATTGTTCACCAAATTTTGGGGCGAAGGAATCCTGGGGAGCCCCCCATGTGGAGTCATCACCATGAAATCACCGCTTTTGTCCGATGACAATCTCTCACTGCTTCTGTCAAATGACATTGTCTCGCTGCTTCTATCGAATGATACACTATCAGAGCTTCCAATTTTCCAGCTCTCCTGGCTAAAAGACCTGCAGTGGCCATCAGAAAGTGGAAGTCAAGCATGTCAAATTCGAAGCCCTCCGTATATCCCGTTGATTAGGAAAACTGAAAGGCATACGATATCAAAGTAGAAAGTCCAACAGTTTCATGCTCAAACCATGCATATTGGTCTCATACTATGATAAACTTGCAACCCTTACGAAGATAGGGGTAATGAAATTATGGCTTACCGATTGAAATCTTCGGAGACGAGGCTATCTGATGAAAATCCAGTTTGGGACGGTCGTCGGGAACTAGCTTTACCGCGGGGTGTAGGAGGTCGAATGGCTGACTTGATGGTCTGAGCAGGTTTTCCTTTTGCTACAGCATACACAGAACAGAAGTCCGGTACAGATTTCCCTAAGCTGGTAGGCACATCGGCAGTATTCCTAAATGCCCTGTGGGAGACACTAAAACTGGATTCATCAGAAGTAAAGAAGGTTGTGAGAGACTAGTTTTCAATAAAAAGTGCACTCAATTAGACCTATCAATCAAGACACCAGTTACTGCACATTGCACAGGGATTCCTCTTGACAAGGTCTTCACACCAAAAGTATGACTAGCTTATGGACTCTTGCATTTGACAGCTAAGGTTCTGTAATTATAGTTGACTATAAGAAAATAGGAAATGAAGGGAGATATGCATATAAGTTGAGCATGCATCAGTGATTATCCACTTTCGTTACCTTACTCACCTCTGTGTATTTGTGTGTGCAGTTGTATGTGTTCTGTAAGGGGTAGAGGGAGATACCTTGATAGAGCATTCCTGCTTGAAGCACCAAGGACAATACTGCCGATGTTATGGTCAGCGACATAAGCAGCCAGTGCAGTCACGACATCAATGTCTTGGAGGACCACCTCCTTCGTTCTAACCTGAAAGGTTCGTGCCTGATTAGAATGAATTAACATCCTCATTGTAAGAACATCTATAATCTTTTTAGCCTTTAAAAACAAACAAGTGGTGAAAGGAAGATGAATAAACAATTGAGAAAGTGGTCGGCCTGAGCAATCTCGATTGCGCTGTGTGTGGTTTGGCTTGAAAAATATGCAAGAGTTTACCCCTTTCCGAGCACAAAATCCACGGTATGGGAGGAAAAGCTGCTGCAATTCAGATTCTGTTGGGGCACGACCTTCTCTGGAATCATGGACAGGGAGATCTTCCTCTGCAAAACCCAATGAACAAAACATCAAAGCAGATAGACGACAGATGAATACAACATGAAGGTACCCAAATGCGCGAGTATATCTCCCATAACTTTTCTATTATTCTAGCAAAACATTTTCTTCTTGGGCTTTAATGGGTTTTACATTAAACAGAATTCTGTTCTCTTGTCCTAGATAGATTGGTATGAAACCATTATTGTAATCTTCAGTCCACCGTGAACTGATACCAGAGATTTATGCATCCACATACGATGTAAAACGGTAAGGTTGCTCGTTGTGACATGAAGGACACGAGTTTCAAGCGTGGGTTTCAACCATGGAAAGTAAATAGCTTAATCCACACGGGTTTCAAACGTGGAAACAGTCTAATCGTATTCGACAATGGAAGAAGTCTCGTGCACTTAGCTAGCCATGGCCCACAAATGTTGTGGCATAAAGGATGGAACAAAGTGTTGCAAATACGAAAACTAAATCCGAAGCCATATTACCTATAATGGAAATAAGCCTTACAATAACCAGACTTGATCAGTTAATGGGTTCTGCATAAAGTATGACTGCACACAACGATGCTGAGTATCAAAAATGAACGGCCGAGGGTACATACGGGATTGGGAGCCTGTGGTGCGAACATGAATGAGGAGGGCGAGGGAGTTCTTCTTCAGGCGGTTCTCAACGGCCCATTTGACGGCGTGCTGGCTGTTCTTGTCTCTGTCAATGGCAATGGCCGTGTGGATAAATTCATCTGCGTTGGCCATTGTTGCAGAGTGTGCGTTGCGTGTAGATGGGTTGTCTTTCAGGTTGCCCTGTACCGGAACCACCATCGCCGGTTACCGGTTGCCGCTACCGTGCACAACTAGGACAACCATTTGCACAACCACCACCACCACCAACAACAAGAAGACCTCAAACCCCCGAGGGCAATGATTAAACCAATAAATATGACAAATACTTTGACCTCGGTCTCCTTTGTTCCTGTATTTTTGGGGGTTTTTGCTTTTGTGGCGCCGAAATGGCAGGTTCAACGAGAACAATTGACTTGACCAACTTGCAGATTTTCCACCTCTCATTTTTTCTTTTTCTCTTCTTGTTTTCCTTTGTTTGGCTTCATCCTTACTTTTTATGGGGATTTAAACTAAGAGTCCCTTGATATTGATTCTAAAAAGCTGATTTCGGTTTAAATTTAAATTAATTTTTAAAATTAAATTAAATTTAATCTACTTTAAGCAGAATCAGTTTAATGTTTGACAAAATTAGCTGTAAATTAACTTAAAGTTACAAAAAAATATTTAGATAAAAAACGATTAAATCAGTTTCGATGTTGCAAAATGACCATAAAGGATACTACATAAATAAAGTTCTAATATCCATTTTAGTGAAGTAATGTTAACATAACTTTATTTGAAAATAATTACAATATACGAAAAAAATTATTTAAGAAGCTATTTCAATTACCTACAAAAGTTGTCACTTTTTATTCTAAATTAAAGATAGAAGAGCGTACAAAAAATGGTGGGGAGGAAGAAGGCGGTTGTCGATGAACTGTCGTGCTCCCTCTCTCTGTTAGGGTAGAAGATAATTTAACTCTAGAAGCTAATTAAAAAACACACTCAATAATTAGTTAAAAGGGTATGACATGTCTTTTGTGAAAAACATGGGAATAAGATGGTAAATTAAAAGGTTAAACCTGATTATGAAAAAAAGTAATTATTTCATAATCCTCACTTTCTAGGATTATGGATTTAATCAGTTTTTAGCTTTTTTTTTGTCATATTAAATCTCATAATCCCTTTTGCCAAACACTCACAAACCTGTTTTAATCATTCTAGATTAAATCAGGTCTGATCATCCTAAAATTAACCCCAAACACCCTCCAAAAATTAAGAGATACTACAAACAAAAATTTAGAGGGAAAAAAGGCATCTTTAAGGCCAAAAAATAATTAAAGAAAAACTTAAAAACCACACCAAATTTTATAGTAACTTACGGAATTCAATCTTGTTTTTCCTAAGGACGTGGATTTACTTTTGAAACTTCCATTTGATTTCGGCCAAAACAAATGCAAAAAATTAATGTTATAGAACTATCTTTTTTGCTCCATAATACCGTTGAAAAGCAAAATTGATGTTCCGGCCAATGCAATGCGAGTACTCTGCCTAACATAAGTTAAAATTCATGATAGACCGTGATCTAGACTAAGGCTTGTTTTGACTCTCCTTTCGTATCAAAAGTACATAATTAAACCGCCTTGCATAGCATTGGGGAGTAGTATCAAGTACGTGAATACACAGCTTTGACGGGATTGGGGGGAAGGAAATAGGGGGAGAGGGTAGCGTAGGGGAGTGGGGTATCCACGCTATGTAGAGAAATTATTCTTATATTTCGAATACTTTACTTTCGGTTTATAATTCAAAGATCTTTATTATTGAGCGAAGGGTCATCTATAAGGCCTAACCGATAGAAGTGGACTTGTAAACACCCGTATGAGTGTGTTCAAGGTTCCAACGACCACGAACCTGCAGGCCCTTTGGTGCAGGATTGGTCTATTTTTGTGCTTTAGTCCACTGGCTCCCGTGGTGATAAGCATGGACAACCTTGTAAGAGATGGTGGAATTAGAATCAGATTCCAGGATTATCTGCTCCATATTCTGATTTTGTGGCCATGAAGTGTTAGGGAATCAATTCAAACAGTTCTTCACATCTTGTGTTGTAGATATGCAGATTTTTGGAGCATATTATACATGATCATGGATATGGCAAAAGGTTAGATGATTATGGATTTGACTTATTATACACGCTTTAAGGCAATGAAATTCAATTTACTTTTATGGCGATTATAGGGATCAATACTTGACTTTCTATATATTTGAACTTCAACGTCTTGTTAAATTTTATGTGTTTGTTGTATCACTTTTAATCACAACCTTTGCAATAAGAAGACAACCGTACCACGATGTAATTATTGAAAAAAAAAATGTTTTACAAAAAAAAAACATATAGTTTACCGTTACCAATAAAGTTGATCGTGTATATCCACCAATAAATTGGTTATAAAACCTATAAAAAAAATAAAGAATTTGATTAAAACACAATCGAAGTATATACCACAAAAAAATATTTTTCAAACCTCAATGAGTGTGGATATGACAAATGCATAATAAAAAGTCAACTGATTCATGATTTACTTTTTGTTACTCTAGTTCCATGCACATTATCTGGGGTCTTTATACCTTTTCAAAAATTATAAATTGAAAGAAAATAAACAAATAAAGTTGGGGTGCTAATATCACCAAATTTAATACCAAGGGACGAGAGAAATGGTAAAGACCTTGAGGGATAACCTCAGAGTTACTGATTTCAATTCCATACCGATGTGTCATATAATAATTACAGATTGAATCATAACAGATAAAAAAAATCATCGAGGAACACAAATATAAGAGAGTAATTATTTTTACAAACGATAAAGTTTGTGAAAAATAAAAAAATTATTGTGTACAGTATGAAAAAGCGAGAAAAAGTGTTCCCCTGATGAAATCTTTACTGATTTTACTCTTTCTAAAGTATGAAGGCTCAACTCTTGATTAGGTGCACACATGGCAGATCCATTAATGCCAAATTTTTCTTGTTCTTCCCCCATTCGACCCAAATGGTGGTTCGATCTTGTTAGGTCCAGAGTGCCCTTCCGCGGATAGACACGTGTGCTTCTTGGTGCCTGTCGCTCACGAAAAGTCCATGAGCGTTATGTGAGCACTCTCCCGAAAGCATTTTTCTGTCCAGTGCATTGATTGAAATTAGATAATTGAGCCAATACGTGTCACAGTTTTGAGTAAACCCCATTTTCAAGAATCTCTCTCCCTTTCTCTCTCCTCTCCCAACTTCAGGAAGGAAAAATCTAGGAAAAAACAGTCCGATTGCTGGCCATTGTTTTAAAAGCTTCAGTTCCATTCTTGGGTGTTTCAATTGGTAAGCAGCCTTCAAACTTGTTGCTGTACTTTGTTAGTGAATTTCAGTTGCCCTGAGAAGCTCAAAGACTAGATAGTATACTGGTATGTTTGATTCTTCAAAATTGGAGTGGAGGGTAAAGAGAAAAGATTGCCAAGAATTTAGGAGGCTGTGATGGGTTTGCCTCAGATCCGTGATTTTCAGGTTTTAATGTTCAAAAATGGGTTACCTTTTAGGGTTTCCATGTGATTCTTTGGGGGTTGCTTTCTCCTTTCCTATGTTCTTTTTCATGAACCTATTCGATAGCCTTCCTGGGTTTATGGATAAGGGTTTGGTTTTGGATTTTGTTACATGTGCTTCTCTATTTAAGGTTTGGTGGTGGAGATAGGATTAGGGTATTCTGGGGCTGGTTCTCTTTCTGAAAAGGGTGGAATTCCGTACTCTCTAGATACTGGAGAAACTCGATTTGGTCTTTCTTGAATTTCATACTGAAGGATGATTAGATCCATTGTTCACTCGCAGATCTGATGACCCCCTTCCGTTTTGCTTACCTCTAGCCCTTTCTCATCTTTAATTTGCTGTTGGGGACTAGTGGTGCTGTGCTTTTTTCACCTGTCCATTGTAGAAGACTGGCAGGTCTTGTGACCCAATATCAAAATTTCTCATCTTTAGCTTATTCCAACTGCAATTTGTACTTGTTATCTTGTATTAACTGTTGTTAGTGAGTTGAGTTCTCCACAAGGGAGTGGATGCTGTGAAACTTGTGAATCTTGGCCAAATTTATTAGCTCAAAGGATGTAAAAGGATTGAAGTTAGGTAAACTGTGTAAGTTTGAGGGGATCCAGACATTATTACGTTATTATAAGTTTTGCATCACTAATTGAAGTAGAGGGATGATGGAAGAGATGTCTCCTGCTGTTGCAGTTACACTGAGCATCACTAATCCTATCAGTGATAATTCCGGAATTGCAAGCCATGTGGAGATCACAACGCTCAAGCTGCTGACTGATACAGCAACTCTATTATCTGATCCAGCACCAGTGCTGCATAAAGATTATGGTTCTACTTGGGGTGATGGGAATGCTGAAATTAATGTGGCAAGTTTGTCAGGACCACGAGAGTATGGAGGGAAATCTGATATTTTACGGACGATGCACATGAGTAAAAGTGACTGGGTTGCCAGAGATGCTATGATTCAGGAAGATAATAATTTTTCTGTTGTAGATGACCCTAAAGGAACAAGCTTGCAAATTGCTATTCAAGTTAAGGAGATTGACAATGGTCAAATTGTTGCTAAGCTTATCAATTTAGGAGAACAAAGTAGTAAGCTGACTAATGATCTATTAGCCGTGGTGAGCGCAAATGGAGACAGTTCTAATGGACCTACTCTGAAAGCATCTGTTGTGGCTCTTCAGTTGCCTACGGATGAGAATTCTGGCAAAGGGGGCATTAGGAGTGTTTTCGAATTGGAGTATGTGCCCCTTTGGGGTTCTGTGTCCATTTGCGGAAAAAGGCCAGAAATGGAAGATGCTGTTGCAGCTGTACCTCAGTTTCTGAAAATTCCTATTAGAATGCTTATTGGCGACCGCGTAATTGAGGGGATTAGTCAAAATTTGAGTGACATAACAACTCATTTTTTTGGTGTGTATGATGGTCATGGAGGCTGTCAGGTATGTTTGGTGGCTTTTCATTTACACGGCTCGTTTAGGTTCAACCTTTTTCTATTGCACGGACTGTTTACCTCTTTCTTTGGGACACTATATGTTGATTTTATTAACTTAGAGTATAATCCAACTACTCAGCTTGATGATTAGGCATGTGATCCAAAATTTTCCTTGCCTAATAGCTTGCAAATTATTCAAAATGTTAATACCGGTTCACCTTTTGCATGGAAATTTTCACATATTTTGGATTATTTCATACTAGTTTCAGTTTCAGGCTTTGGCCGAGTATCTGATGAATGACATATGTTGTGAATATTTCTGTTTTTTGCTTCATTTTTTCTAACTCAAACTACTTCAGAAACTTGTTACATAGATAGAGACTCCACCTATCTCCGTGTTATAACCAATGTTGGATTGTGCCCTGTTGTAAATCAATCTCTAGTTGTCAAACTGAGAGATGTTCCCATGCAGGTTGCAGACTACTGTCGTGATCGCATCCATTTTGCTTTGGTGGAGGAGTTAAGAGCTGTTAAAGGTGATCCGGCTGAAGGAAGCAGGAGAGGTACTCAACAAGTTCTGTGGGAGAAAACTTTCACCAGTTGTTTTCTAAAGGTTGATGATGAAGTTGGAGGTAGAGATAGCAGAGGCATCTCCTTAGAAAATGCAGATACCCTTAACCGCACTTCTAAACCTGTTGCCCCTGAAACTGTTGGTTCTACTGCTGTAGTTGCATTAATTTGTTCATCTCATATCATTGTTGCAAATTGTGGTGATTCAAGAGCAGTCCTTTATCGTGGCAAGGAAGCCATGGCATTGTCTAATGACCACAAAGTAAGACGCTTTTTAAGGTTTTGCCCTTCTTTTTGCCAGTGTGGATTGAAATCTTTGTGGCAAACGAATAGCAATGCGTGTTTTTTTTTTACTGACAGCCAAACAGAGAAGATGAATATGCAAGGATTGAAGCATCTGGAGGCAAAGTCATTCAGTGGGATGGCCACCGTGTTTGTGGCGTGCTTGCAATGTCAAGGTCTATCGGTAGGTACTTTGAGTTTTGCTCTTATAGCCATTCGTAGGATTTTGAGTGTGCGCATGCTTCCAAACGACATTTACCTTGCGGCATTTCAAATTTGTCCTTTTGCATCTAAGTTAGTCCTATTGCCCTCGAAGGCAATAAATCAGGTATCCACCAAATAAAAACTTTGAAATGGTTATATTTAGAAAATCTTCATGTTAGGTTCAATATAAACAAACCCATCATGGAGTTTCCAAATATTATTCCCAAATGTTATTGCAACTAGATAAAGTCCTCAATTCCCTTTTGGACTAGTCAAATGGAACTTATTCATGTACGGACATTGAAGTAGCATATTCTAAAATTAGTGCTCGTCACTGTGTTGTTCCGAAGGTTGTAGCAGACTATAAGTTTGACATTGTCTTGTGCTCTATAATAAAAAGAAAGAAAATTTTGAGGGAAGAATTACGAAAAGGCTGTTTGGATTGTTGATTTTCGTGAAATTATGCGGAAGTGTACCATATGTTGCTTAGTTTTCTGGTTACTCTGGGCTAATTTTGTCTTGATAAGATGGAAGCATGTTCGAACTCTAATAGATGTGAAGGGATGGTATTTGTTCGTTCTCTTAGGTGGCAGGTTGCTGAAATTTAGATTCTAGGTTGCAGATAACATTGGATGTTAAGGTGTTATGGTTTTATCTAAAAATAAGAGAGATCTTAGGATTGTTTGAGACTCTGTATTCCACATGTTAAGCTGATAGAGAATGGACCCAACAATGTTTTCATGTTCAAAACTTGCCCTCACATGCAACCCCGAGGTGAAGTGCACCATGCACAATCATAACTTGAAGGCACTAACTTAAAGCGAGACCAAATGCAGGAGGATGTCTTGCACTTAAACATCTTATGAAACCAGAAATCTTTTACGAATGCAAGTGACCGTTGCTTTAAAAGCTTAAGCAACTAGAGAATGGGGCGATAACGTATATATCACTTTAACAAGGCTTGTGTTATGGCGTTCTGGCAACAGTAAAGAAAGTCTCAGGGGCTGTCCTAGTACCTGATACTATACTTGATCTCTTTTGTGCGTTTGGGGTGGTTAAATCGAAGTACTTGGCTTGATAAAGCAGTTCTTGTGATTTACTAAAAGGTTAGTCAGCGGGGTTTTGCTCGGTGCTACAAAAGTGAAGCAGAAAGGGAAGAATTCAGCAACCCAGTCATATACAGTAGGAACTAGGAAGTGTGCATTTCTCATTACACAATATTTAAAGTTTCTTACAAAGTAAGACTCAAGCACCGAATTTCCTTTAAACTGAAATATTGAGATGAAGTAAAGGTGACTTTTGATTACCCAGACTATTGTAGAGTGCAGAAGCTCGACAAGGGAAAAAAACCAAAAAAGAGAGTCCTAACACGCAAGCCTTATACAGGGGAATTCAGGAGGGTAGGTGTTTGGGGGGCTGTCCTTCTCTTTGATAGTACCTTGAAGAGTAGACTTGATTCTTCCATGGAGTTAACGGTTGTTAGTGCAGAATGTTTGAGGATGGGTTGCTATAAGTAGCTTCTTGCTAGGTTTAGTTGAAAGGGTAGTTAGCAGAAATTTATCTTGTATGGAAGTGAAGAATGAGAATGAGAAGAGTTTCCTAATCAATCTATGCACTGTGGGAAGGGTGCATCATAAGGCAAACAACTTTTCGAATTTCTCGTGAAGTCTCTAGACCTACTTTGCTTTTGAGCTAAATGATAAAATTTTGTGGGTTGTTGGACTCCCATATCTTTTGTAGGTGAAGAGTCAAAAATGGAGAACTTCAATTATCTGCCTACTAACATTACGCGAAAATAAAAAAATTGACATCAAGAATTGAATGTTTTATCACTAAAATTTATGCATGCCACTAAAGATACCTTCATGTACATTGGATTGGCTTCACTAGAGGCGCTTCATAGTGAATATAGGGCAAAATGAGTATAGCTGACTTGCGGCTTTGGGGCTATGTTGCTTGAGGACGGGAAGTCGTATTTTATTGGGAGGTCAGGTTCTGGAAGAAGCTTGTCTGTCCATCCAGAACATCAGTGGGGGTCGGGGCGTAGTCTTGGCCTTGCAAGGAGGTGCCTTTCCCGAGTTTTTGTTGCTAGCATCTTCTGGTGGGACTTTGTGGTGGCTCAAGTGATCTCCTTTTTTCTAGTAGTTTTGTTTCTTTGACTGTGGTCACTGTTCTATAATGAGGTGAAGCCTTTAGAAAGGGGGAGAGCCATGCCATTTTACCGACCTGTGTCTTTGGAGAGTTGTCTTTCTATGTGAAAACTCACTTGGGCATAATTCATTCAATCGCTGCCTCATTTTTTTTTTCCTTAATAATTGCCTGTGAAGTAACGCTTGCAAGATAACTTGAGGAAGAAGATGGATGTGGGTTGTTCTAGAAGGAAAAAGTCAAGTAGGGGAAATAATTTGTGAAAAAGGACTCCTGTATGCCTTCAATCCTACTTCGATTTATAAGGAAGGAGAGAAGTGCTGCTTTTGAAGGGATTCAGTTGTTTCTTCCCATTTTTGTGCCCCCATTCTGCTGTGGATAAAAGAACAGTACCCAGTTAATTGCATATTGGCACTTCATCATATAATTTTGTTTTTCATAAATACATGACTGGTTCAATAGAATAGATAGTTTTGACACCTTGTCTTTCCTTGTTTTGTTTTTTCATCAAAATTCAGTACAAAAAATCAGCATTTATCACCTGTCTACAGAGAGCATTTGCATGTGGCAACATGGGCATGCCTTCCCTTTGTCTTTGTTTTGGCCGTCTTTGATCTTTGGAATATGCTCTGATAATAGAAGTCAACATTTATGTCATTTTTTTCTTCTTGGTGCAGGTGATAGATATTTAAAGCCGTGGATCATACCTGACCCAGAAGTCACGTTTACACCTCGAGCCAGAGAAGATGAGTGTCTTATTTTAGCCAGTGATGGATTGTGGGACGTCATGACGAGTGAGGAAGTCTGTGAAGTGGCAAGGAGGCGGATTCTGCTATGGCACAAAAAGAATGGGGGTGTTGGCCCTGTTGAAAGGGGCCAAGGAGTAGATCCCGCGGCTCAAGCAGCAGCAGAATACCTTTCAGTGCTTGCTATTCAGAAGGGAAGCAAGGACAACATTTCTGTGATTGTGGTGGACTTGAAAGCTCAGAGGAAGTTTAAGAGCAAGTCTTGATAAATATGTTTCACCCATCATTTTGTTGTCCCAATTCCAATATATATGTAGTTCTATGCAACATAGAACTGCCTCCCAATATTACATAGCTTGGTCCATTCCTTTTTCACATGGGCTTAATGTGGGTATGAGAACAGTACCAATTATCTGTTATAGAAACAGTTAACAATCTCTATTGCTGAGCTTTCGTTATGCAACATGTCATGCTGTCTCGGAGCTTCTGTTATTGCTGTGCACGGTTGCTCAAATCTCAAGTTCTTCTCTCTTTCGTGTAAGTAAATGTTTTTTTCCAACTACTACTGTGGATTTATGTTAGGCACGCATATACAGATTGGTCACATGGTGAAAGATGGGAGGACACGGAGCCCCATTCCTCGCAATTCCTAGCCAGAAAGTTTACCCTCACTGCCGTAGATAGCTTTTCAGGAAGTAGGTAAGTACCAAGCTCCCTTGAGAAAGCCATACGCAAGGTATACAACTCAATCACAAAGGGAAGGAGGGTATACCGACGTTGGTGAGGCTTTCGGACCCAACTCATTCACGTCTACCTTTTTTTTTTTTCTTGCTGTAGATAGGAGGCGTGGGGGGAGAGAAGGCAGTCTTTAAGGCTTTGTTAAGACTCGAGCCCTGCTAATTTAGAAGTCGCTTTTTCAACCGGTAGAGCTAACCTCATTCACATCAATCTTTTTTCGCCTTTTTTCTTTTTTTGCTTTGCGTCAAAATTGCAAATAACATGCTTCCTGTTAGTACGAGGATTCGAAATTGACATCTACATTCAGTAATGTTTATGTGCCTTTTCCTTTCCTCTATTTCCCCCGGCCCCCTTGAAAGTTTCATTCGTGCTTCCACGGAGTAACGAGGGGGATCCAATCGAGGGAGCCGGGACTAATGAGGAGGTTTGTAGTGTAAGCTCGGCTTCAGTTTCATCAGTTAAAAAATATGCTCTTGTACTTTTATCATTTTTACCAAAAAAAAAAATTATAGCTACTTTTTTTATATTGAGTTGAGTAGGGCGGTGGTGTTTTCAGGTTTTTTGTCACTGTTTGAGTAATTTTACCCAAAACGAAAATAGAAAATAAAAAAAATACACAAAAAAAGAATCTTTTTTTATCATCATTGTAAAAAAGAAAAAACGAATATGGTAAACAGAAAATGATAATCTTTTTTTAATTACTTCTGATTTGTGTTCAGTTAGTCTCGGTTGATGTTAAAATTAATCTGAAAATATTTATTACTATCCAATTAAAAAGGCATATGATTTCTCTATATAATTAAATTTTACTTCTCACGAACTATATTTAGCACATAAAAGTATTTATTTTATTTATAGTAATTTTACTTGTCAAGTGTTACTTATTGCTATTGAGTTAAACTTTGTGAAGTAAATTTTGTCATAAATTTTTTACAAAAAGCTAAAGATGAAAACTTTAAGGAGACAAAGGGAGTGGTGCAACTATTGTACACAATACAAATTTACCTTATGAAACGTGTAACACGATGTCGCGTCCTGAAGAATATAAATCTAATTTGGGTGCCCAACGATAAAAATGACATTAATAAAATAATTAATTCCGTGTCATATAGAATCGCATGATAAAATTTTGTTCTTCATACCGCAGCGACACAGTTCCTCTTGAAGTCACGGTAGCATACAAAAAGGAAAAATTCTTCTTTGTTGCTATATCGTTGGAGTTTTAATTACTAGTTTATAGTATGAATCACTAGAGTATTATAAGTAGCTTAATGAGGCTATAAATGTATCGTCAATAATCGACTAAATTGTAAACAAGGTATATTTTAAAAAACATTATTGTGACGTAATAAATTAGAATTGATAAGTGTCAATTTAGTGTGAGTTGAGTCATGACTCACGAGTCATAACTACCCCGTTGCACCTTATGATACAAGGCGAAGAAAGCAAATGGAGTAGAGAGAAGGAGAGGAGACAAGATGGAGAAGAAAGCGTTTTGAAGGCTTCTTAGCCCCCAAACGGAATCTGCTTTCTTCTTCTTCACTCTGCAATTTCCTGCTCTTTGTTGACTGGATTACGCTTGTATCCCCACCTTTTTACTGGTACAGACGCCTCTCTCTCTCTCTCTCACACACACACACACACACACACACAAACACAGAAGCGCTTCTAATCTTGATGGCTAATGGGCAGCTCAAATTTGAGTTGCTTGGCCACTCTTAATTCATTATTCGTGATGAGGGGTTTTTGATTAAAGACTGTGTTTTGAATTTCTTATTTCTGTGTGTTGTGCTGTTTGCGTTGACTGTTTGTTTTGGGGGTTTGACAAGTGGTTAACTGGTGAGACTAAATGCACAAAAACAGTATAGGTAATCATTTTACTACTCTTTTAATTAGTTTTACTATTTTAATTAGCTGGTATTCTTTTCTTTACATTTTTGTGACTTGAGACTTTGTTAACAATCATACCCTTATACCTTTGTGCTTTGCTTGCTGGATATCTTGTTTGGTACCAGTTTCCTTTGGGCAAAAGAGTATTCCACAACATTAATGATGATGAGTTGTGGCCCGTGAATTTTTGCTTGCTTTTGGAAATCTTAGTCTAATTACCCACTTCTGTGACAGATCCAGGGTGGCTCCAATTTCCCAGGAAATTTTTGTATCCCACTATAATTTGCATGTTATGCTAAAAAATGTCAGTCTTACCGTTATAGAAGTGGTATTGAATCCACCCAAGCATTGCATGTGTTAGTGTTCCTTCTGCACTGATTGACATGAGTTATACATGATTTCAATTAAAGCACTAGCTACTGACAGATTCTTATGCCATGATCCCCTTCCTTCGTTCACCCTCACAACCAGCGCAATACAGCCTCAAGTTGGTTCACCCAAAATTGACTCCACCCCAAGTTGCTTTCAGATTGCTAGGTAGTCAAGGTGTTCACGGAAAGTTGGTTTTCTGAGTAATTTTGGAAGAGAAAAAGCCAGGGGAAGATAAGACATCTGTTTGTTGAAGTTGTTATCAAGTTTATTGATTGCATCGATTCATTTGTTAGTTCTATGTAATAGGGGGCCTCTTTTCATTATTTGACTTAAGGGTGTACACTTGAAGTTGGCATTGCCAGTAATTGGAAGGAAGTCAAGTGGTTTACAACAGATGCTTCAGTCCTCACCCCTATTGATAAGAAGTGGAACCTAAAGAATTTACCATTAAGATGGGCTTCCTGATTCATGGTGCCGTACTTTTGTATTAAAATATATCCTTATAGTTGACCGTACATGCTCTTTGTCATTTTAGTTGTAGATCTGATCTTTTCCGCAGTTGTGAGAGTTTTGTTTGAAATTGTTGATTATTGCCTACTTACCGGGAACATTGTTTGCACGTACGAAACAAGAAGTTTGTCGTACGTGGAAATATTATTTACCAGTAAACTTATACAGTTTGCTAGGATCCTGTCATGCCAAAAATGAACTTCAATTCACTTGGAAATGCTGCTTGTAGCATAACTTCATTTTCATGATACTAGCTGCTTAAACAGGTGCACTTCTATATAACAGGAGCTATAAAGGAAGATAGAGGAGCCGGGAATATTGACTCACTACATCTCTAATCTTTCATACTCATGGATCGAAGTAATCATCTCTATCTGGCTTTGTTTTCTTCTCTGCATTTTCATTTCGGTAGGATGTGCTCTGGGAAATATTTGGTCAAAGATTTTGCAGTTTTCGTGAAAGTGTAGCGTTTCATGTAAATTTTATGTATTTCGTTCTTTTCTTGATGACTCCTATTCGTCTATCGTTGGTTCTTGTTGGCGTTGCGTAGTGTCTGAATCATAGTGAATTTACGCGTCACTGGAAAAAATTAAGACGCTCCTTATTACATCTCTAGCCCTAGGTACAAGGTCCTTCTCTTGGGTCATGGTTCTGCTGCAGCATTATTGGCAGTCAAGCAAGCATAAGTTGACTGACTAAATGCTTCTTTCACTCTACCTGCTTCTGCTGTCCTATGCTTTCCTGTTGTTCATTCAAAATTATCTTCATTGTCTCATCCCCCTGGTCTTTGGTCTAGATGTCTTTCTTTTGAGGCATCCGAATCTTTTCATTACCATGGCTAACATCCTTTGCATAGGCCAAGTTAAATAATGACATTACTTCTTACCAAAAGAAGTTACAAATTGTTGTTTGACAACAAATTTACTCATATAGTAGAGTGCGAGCCTTGTTGCAAGGGCAAGGTTGCTCCTTTGTAACTCGGAAGCCGGAAGTTTTACGTTTGAAGCACTGAAGCAACTTCTTTTTGTGTACATCTAAACCTGGCTAGACCCTGAAATGACTGAAGTCTCGTCAATTTGGCTATCCCGTTGGTAATATAAATGTCATCTCAAACTCTTATGAAATGGGTGATCTCATTTTAAAAGTCCACTGAATTTATAAATAAGTACCAATTTTACTATGACGTGTATTTGACTGGAATAATGCGCATCATGGGTATCCTATCAGACCCATCATGCCCAGGAATTTACTTTGAAAATAGCTTATCTGGAAACAATATGACTATTTATACTTGGTGAATGCATTTTGAATTTCATTTATGTACCATCTGAGATTTTGTAGCAACACACTAACTTTTTTTTGCAAGAGTAACAGGGTAAGTTTAATTAAATTTATCTTGGTAAATAGGGGTTTCACCAGATGTCAAGGAGAGTGCCAATGGAAATTATACCCTCATCGGAGATGTGGAGGATAAAAAACTGGGAGTGCTTGACAAACCCCTTCGTTGCTGTGGCTGTGGAATAGGCTGGTTTTCGTGAGTTCCCTTATTCCTATGTATAGTAATGTCAATGCTCTCTTCCTCTGTCTCTCTCTCTCTAAAGGATTTACCATCCCTTGCAGTTTTTTGCTTGGATTTATAATTCCGTTAATGTGGTATTATGCCACAATACTTTACTTTGGAAAATACTACGACAAGGATCCCAGGGAACGATCAGGACTTGCGGCTAACGCAATAGCTGTAAGTGTACAGCACACTGCATCCTTCAACTGTCTATTTGATTTTGTATTGCGAGGGTGAAACATGATTTATGTAGTCGGGACACATTAAGTGGTTTCTGTCGTCTGGTGATACAAAAGAATGCTAAACCTTGAACCCCATACCTGTGAAATGTCATATGTCATGCATATGCTCTTGTAAGATAACACTGCTTTGGTAAAAGTATTTCCTTCTTAAGCTGACTTATCTTTGAAGATCTTCTCCTGTAATTTCTACAAGTTTTGGACCTGTATATACTCTATGCTTTTCGCTTTAGAAAACTATGCTTTCCCTTGGAATTTTAATACTTGTAAACAACTCTTCTTGTGTTTTCAAGAACCATAGTTGCCTCATGTAAGTTCTCGACTTCTTGTTGTTTGGAAAGAGTCCTCCTCCTTGGACAGCCGTGGGAAATGAAAAAAAGGGGCTAGAAGCTATGTTACATGGACTCTTCGGTTTGTGTGAAGTACCCGTGTCGGACACTCGACACTTGGACATGGGTATGGGATATGTGTCCGACACATCTCATAGGATATGTCCTTATGATACTATCTTAGAGTCTTTTGTTTAATTAGTTATTACTTTGATACGAGACAAGTTGTCAATTAAAATCAAATGCATCACATAAAACACTGTTTTTCCTTAGAAATAACTAAAAAGCAATAACAAATATGCACATTTTGCCGTGTCCCCGTGTCTTGCGTTTTCAAAATTAGACGAGTCGGACACTTGGACACGTATCCAATCCGGACACTCGTACCGAACCCATGTAACATAGGCTAGAAGTATGAATCCCAAAATGCGAAATGAGTCATGACATTTCTGCTTGTGTCACAACATCTAAATCACAATTTACCAGTTCAATAGTGAATATAATGTGATTTTTTTGTCATGCTTGCTTGTTTCTTTCCCAAGTCCCAACTCCATCATCTTCACCTCTCACCGCCATGTCATGAACAGCTTTTACTGATCTTCTGTCCTCCTCGTATTTCCTCTTTCCCTCGTCAGTCCGAGCTACCAATCCCTACAATTATGCTGCTCATTGACGCTTGCATACATTTATTGTGACAGGTAGTCGATGTTCGATTACTGGATCACCACCTTGATTTTTATACACCTCCACCACAAAAGTAAAATCATACAGATGGAAAAGAGATTTCTTGGAGAGGGAAACGTATAATTGTAGGTAGAAAAGGTATACAATGTTTTAAGGTGTAAAATCTTCTGTACGTGAGGATAGGCCGGAACATGATTTCTTGCTCTCTAGAGGTTGTAAACTTTTTAGGCTCGGCTCTTTCGTCACTTTCGCTTCAACACCAACCCTCTCCCACCCCCGCCCCCAGAAATTAAAAATGAAAACTTGATACTGCAAATAAATGGATTGTCTTCTGTCCACAACGTGCAGACGATCTGGATGGTTTTATTGGTCACATGTTGCTTTATCTATTCTTCTATTCAAAAATTTTGGTTTGTAATGAAGAATAGTGTTGGAGAGGGAACAAAATTCTATGTGCCAGCGCGCTTATCGTGCTCGCGTGTGAATTTGCTCCCATGAGTTGAAAATAGCTTCAGAATCTTTATATTTTGGCAGTATAAAATTCGCCAATGCACACTCATGGTTCGTGTGAAATGTGGATGTCACAAAACAACATAAAAGTTAATGCTGATGGAAGGGAAAGTCGCTTTACCAGATGTGAGGCCTGGCAGAAAGCAACTGATCTGGGTTAATTTTCTGCAATTACCAGCCTTAATTTGTTTTTATGATGGCATATCATCTGTTCAAGCATAAGCACATCACTATCCCTTCGTTAGTCTTTCGTGCTCATATTAATCCAAGATCTGATAATGTTTGCAGGCTTCAATATTTACAATAGCACTGTTGATAACAGTAGCTGTTATCATGTTATAGTCGTTCTTGCTGATCCGCCTATGTCCTCGCTACGGAGAAGTATTGGGTTTGTTCTTTGTGCTACATAAAACCACCTTGTATTGTAATCTTTTGTCGGGCCCAAGTACGTTACAATGATATTGCAAGAGGTTCGAGAATCTGAAAAGGTTCATGTTCTGTTCCGTTTGTCGCGCCCTTTTAGTGCTGTGCATAATACAGAATACGTGTTAAAGAGCTGTTACTGCTTAATATCCATTGACATGGGGGGCTTGTGTAGTACTATAAGCGTACATGATTGTTTTGATGATGAAACCAGTTGTGAAGCTCCATGAGGCTTAAACCTGAGATGGACAGTGACTGCAGCAGCATAGATGGTTCTTCACCAAAATGCTGGATGAGAGGCCTAGTGGTGGACCAGTTGTCTGATCATGACCATGTGGTCTGACCATCACCCCTTCTGTAGCTTGTTAGTTGTTGTATAACCATCTCATCCTGAGTAGTTGCTTCCATGTCAATGAAGAATCACCGGGATAAGTGAATATGAAAACTTCCTTCTTGTAAATGAACTTGTTCTATGAGCATCTTATTAAATATTGATATGTTAAGAGAGAGAGAGAACAGGGAAAATTACATCCAGAATCCTTGAAGTTTACCGTAACTACACTTGGTGCTTACTAACTATTTTTATTATTATGAATTACACTTTTTTCTTTTTCAGTTGACAGAGTTAAAAGAATCTATGAAAAGACAGTAATACCCTTATAACAAAATATACTTGTGCAATTCACAGAACCAAGATTTGATCAATTCATCGCCTCTACTTGCCATATCACACAACCACCACGACTGCCGTTCCATCGCCATAAAAAAACAAACAATTGCCAAGCTACACCACAGGCCCGCTACCGCCGCCTAAAACAAACTGCCAACCATTGACCTTTACCATAACCACAACGACATGGGTTGCGTCTTCAGATTACCACGAAAAAATTAGATCAAAACGGGAATGTATGGTCCCTGTGGATGGGGTTTTTAATGAGGGGAGTACTCTAGGGTAACGTTTGACAGGTTTTTTTCCCCCCAGTTTATTCTAGTTTTGTAAACTAGCGAAAAAATCCGTTTGACAAACAATTTTCATTTTTTCCTCTTTCAATTTACCATTTTTAAAAATGAGACTGTTTTTGAGAACTCCATTTTGGAGTTTTGGGTTTCTACTTTTGGTTTTTTTCTTTGAGAACTAACCTTTAAATTTTGTTAGAAGCAAAAAAATGAACAACATTTTAACAAAACCTTCATCACACACACAACTCCACCATGACCACCAGACCTGCCGCCATCATCATGACCCACCACCACTGCCATTTTCACCATCACCACACACCACTACTGGCCACTGCCCTTGACAATTATAACCACTGCCAACGTCCCACCACTAACGCCAACACCACGACCGAGCATCGCCGACTGCACACACCCACTACGGCCATCGGGACCAGCGTTGTCCTCCCACCACCGTCGCCACTCACATTCCTACCCCACCACCGCCATCGCACCGTCACAGATCTGCTCTACTTGGCAATCATTATAGTAGATCTGCGACAACCAACCATCATCACTCAAATCAAACATTGTAGCCATCGTTGTCACCTCCACCATACCCACAAGCTTTACCAATCATACCATCGTCGTTGCATATCTGTGATTTGATAAGGAGCGGGTGGTTGTGATGGTGGTGCGAGTGTGGTGGTGGTGGTGATGGTTTTGATTGGCAGTCACATTGGAGGGTTTTGTGGGAAAAGAAGAGAAGATTTTAAGGATAAATGGAAAAGGAAAAAAAAATAAAGATGAGGAAAGAAAACTCAAAACAAAAACCGCTTTACCAAACATCCACCTATTTTTTCCTCAAAAAAATAAATATAAATCACAACTAGTTTTGTTTTTTATTTTTTGGAAACTCAAAAGTAAAAATCACAACTTGTCAAACAGACCCTTGGTCAACGACAGTGTGGGTTGCAATGGATAGTTTCGATGGTATTTAGCAAATGAAGGTCACTAGACATGTTCAACAGAAGAGGCCACTTGACGGGATTGACCACATTTTGCTTAAAATGTTATTCTGACAACATTGTTATGGTAGATATGTCTAATATACCTTGCAATGGATAGTTTTGTGGTGGGTTGCAATGGATAGTTTCAGTGGTATTTAGCGAGACAACGGTGGTGACTTTAAGATCGGGGTACCAACGGTAGCTTGACCCAACGCTGGCGCTTGGTGGAGAGGGAAAACAGTGGTATTGGGTTCAGATTTGGGTAGATCTACGGTGGGTGGGGGATTGGTGGTGTGGCAACGACTTGACCCAACGGTGGCGCTTGGTGGATAGATGTATTAATAATGGGTAGGGGATTGGTGGTGTGGCGGCGGCTTGACCCAGTGGTAGTGCTTGGTGGATAGATGTATTAGTGATGGGTGGGGGATCAGTGGTGTGGCGGTGACTTGACTCAATGGTAGTACGTGTTGGATAGATGTAGTGGTGGTGAGCGGGAGATTGATGGTGTGGCGACGATGATGAGAGAGAGAGAGAGAGAGAGAGAGAGAGAGTGGTGGTGGTGGTTGGTGGAGTTGGGCGTTGAATCACCACAACCTCAAGGCAGTGGTTGGGTATTGGCATGTAAGGAAGAAGAGAAGACTTAAAGGAAATTTTGGATATCTCATATTAAATATACGGTGCTTAACTTTTTTTTTTTTGACGTTTTCTTACGGAAGTGAGTGCTACGTAATACAGTCACAAACCTCAAAGAACGGAGTGTAACAAAAATAATTAATATGCCCTAAGTATAATTATGATGTATTTCAGTTGCCCGAAGGAATACAGGTAACATGGTCAAGGAAGACATTTCATCCCCTCAAGTTTACTAAGACGTCACTTAAATATGACTAATTCTTAGGTTTGTGTAAGATAATTGGCTTACGCGGGATGTACTGGACAGAGACTTTAAAGCTGTCAAAGTATTCATTATTTTAAAGATATTTGTCTTTGGGACGTGGACATGAACATGAACATGTGTTCCTGTGAATCCTTGAAAACTTAAGGAGCTTACTTTAGGGAGGTGTACATAACCGGAAGAAATTCTTATGGCTGACGACAATAAAAGAAAAAATAATTCTTAATAAGAAAGCATTTTGTGGTGGGAGTTAAATTTTTTAGGATGATGATAAAAAAAAAAAAAAAATCACGGTTGGTTCTCATCCAGGGCTCAAAACCCTGTACAATTTTTGCCTATTCATGTTTTACCAATTCTCTTGACAACAAAATTGTCGCAGCTTGTAATCTTCGATGTAGTTCCTAGTGTCTGAGAATTTGCCTTCAAATTGAATCTCCCAACTCCGCTTCGAAGGCAAAATTTTCCTGCCTCATCCGCGGTCATACCGTCCCAACATCTGGTTGAATAAATTATCTGATTCTCTTTGATAGTCCGGCATAAGGTATACCAGCAAAATTGCAACACGAAGAATTAGAGAACAATTTGAAGAATGGAAGAGTAAGAAAATAAATGATATTATGAGTTAAACAATATTAACAACCCTAAATTTGGTCAAACAATCATTTGGTGTGGATATGAATTACGATACGCGGTATTGATTGGGCTGGCATTCTTGCAAGACTAGCCTAACACGTGACATTATGCAAAATGACTTGCCTTCAAGAATGAAACGGTAATGGCCCCACACTACCATTTGATTACTACCGCGACCACCTCATTCCAACCTAAGCTTCATGCGTCATAATAGATAAATTTATGAGGAAGTGTCGTAGATACGATATTTAGCGTCGTTTAATTTATATTGTATTTATTTTCTTCACTGACAGGAGCAAAATTGCAAAACCACGCAAAGAAGCAAGCAAAGCAAAGCAAAGCAAACACTACATCAAAAGCTACCAAAACACAAGAAAAGTGTCCTAACAAAAGCTCACACCTTTCTCCTCCTTTTTCCCACGTTCTCAAAAGCAAACCAACCACTACCAAAACCAGCCTGCGAAGCCATGGAAGAAGATGGGGAAGACTTGCCACCATTTTGGCTAGAAAGCACCACCAATCTCCGCCGCGCTGACCGCTATCGCCACCGCGCTTCCTCTCTCTTGCTCAGCTCCGCACTCTTGATCATACTCCTGCTAGTAACCGCTGCCTTTTTCCTAGTCTTCATTATACCTTCGGTGATCTCTTCCACAGCCCAGATTTTCAGACCAAACACAGTGAAAAAGAGCTGGGATTCTGTTAACGCAGTGCTAGTTCTCTTTGCTATTATCTTTGGCTTCCTAAGTAGAAACAGAAACTATGATTCAGCGTACGATGGTTATCAGCGAACGAACTCTAACGAAGTCCCCAAATCAAACCCATCAACACCACATCAATGGTATGAAGTTTCAGATCGAACGGCATTTGATCATCCCACTACTTCTAGAGTGGGTTTAATGAGGAGAAATAGTAGCTCATACCCAGATCTGCGGCAAGTGTCGCCGTGGGTCACCGGCGATGATCGGTGGCGATTCTCCGACGATACCCAAGTGGATAGTTATCGGGTATCAAGATCTGATCAACTGCATCAATATTATCATCATGGCTGGGGAGAAGTACTTCAGAGACAAGATTCAGAAACCAAGAATATTACCCAGGAAGTTTCTTCTTCTCCTCCACCGCCGCCGTCGCCAGCACAAACACCACCACCAGCAGCTTCGCCGCCGGTGATAAAACAAAGAGCAAAGAGAGCTTACAAGAATATTGGGCATGAAGAGAAGACAAGCAAGAAGAGAGAAAATGAACCCGAACCAGAACCCGACGAAACCCCGATTCAAATGGAGGACTTGGCACCATCGCCGCCACCACAGCCTTCGCCTCCACCAGCACCACCACCACTGCCGGAGATTAGAGATTTCTACCAAAAAAGAAGCAGAAGTGACAGGAAAAAAGGCGGTACAAATGCCACCAAAAGTTTTGTGACATCCTTTTACAGTATGCAAAAGAAGAAGAGAAAGCAAAGGCAAAATAGTGTGGACAATCTAGATGCTTTCTTTTATCAGTCTCAAGTTCCTCCCCTTCATTCTCACCCACCACCATCTACGCCGCCGCCGCCTCCTCCACCACCACCGCCTTCTGTCTTCCAAAATCTGTTCTCATCTAAAAAGGGCAAGAAAAAAAGACTCATTTCAGATGCCCCCATGTCCCCTCCACCACCACCACCTCCTCCACCACCATCCACGGTGGCGCGTGCATATAAAGCCAGAACCCAGATGACTTCAGTCCCTGCTCGTACAGTGCCGGTGAAGATCAACAGTTTCAACAGCGTTGACGGCAATTCGAGCGGCGGCGACTCGCCGCTGAGTCGGATACCGCCACCGCCGCCTCTGCCGCCGTTTAACATGCCGGCGTGGAAGTTTGTGGTGCAAGGCGATTATGTTAGGGTACAGAGCACGCACAGCTCCCGCAGTGGGTCCCCGGAGCTTGATGACGTTGATGCTTCTTCGCCGAAGGCATATTGCGAATCACCTGGTCCCACAGCAACCGTGATCGACGGCGGTGATGCGCCCTTGTTCTGTGCGAGCCCCGACGTGGACACCAAAGCAGATAGCTTCATTGCTAGGTTTAGGGCTGGGCTGAAGCTTGAGAAGATCAATTCGTTCAATCAAAAGCAAGGGCTTAGAATGTCCAACTTAGGCCCAGGCCCAAGCCCAAGTCACAGTTGAAGTTCAAGTGTCTCTCACTTTGGGGTATCGAGGTCCAGCCCGGCGGAATTTGGACCCTCTGAAGGGTTTTCAGAGGCAAATAGGTTTCGCAAAGGTCGCTAAAGTCCATCACCCTATGCGACAAAAGCATCCGTGTAGTGGTTTTTAGGTATGGGAGACACATATCCTTCGTGCTTCTAGTTACAGCAGAGGATCCGAGAGAAGGGAATTTTACTGCTATAGTTTTTGGAATTTGGTTAAATTATTCTTAAAAAGTTTGTTAAGTGGTCAGAAATATGGATTTGCAAAAGTCAATGGCTTTGGGGTCTGGTTGGACTTGTAGGAGTTGGTTTTGGAATAGAGAGAAACACTCATTTAGGTAGGGAAGGATTTGATGTGGGTGTGACTTACTAATTTTCAAGCGTGGGTTGTAATCTCAAAGCTAAGTCAGTAACTTTTACTCATATATAGAGGATGAAGGCTTGTTGTTGCTTATGTCTTGCTAGTAGCTTCTTAGAATATGACTACAATCAACTCTGATCCATCTTACACAAATATAAGCATTTGTTGGTAGCTGCTGCTCTTCATGCACTTTCCAGTGATGCCTGCTGAAGGCTTCCACGTACAATAAAATCTGTTGGCATGAATCCGTTACCAGTTCATGACAATTGAATCCGAGTAGCAAGTACTTACTGATTTTGAGACTGCCAGACGAACGTATGGTAGCCTTAATTCATACTGCAAGTTAACCCCTTGACTAGGTCTTTGAGAGATTCCCCTTGCTTTATGTTGTCGACCCATCTTGCTTTCAGATGAATTCTATCGATGCTTTGCCTCAAATTCGTTGCAAATGAAGGATGCAAGCGGCTTGCAAAGAATGCTTCGACTTCATCCGCCTTTTTGTGGCTGCAGAGCTTCAGGGATGAACGATTAGAGAGGTAACAGTGATGGTAAATCTGAGGGAAGGCTTGGCGCTGCCTCACATGAAATCGCAAGGAGCGGGGGAAACTTTTTATCATCTACCTACTTCAGATCATGCAGGTGTTGTAGATTGGCTATTAAAAAAACAAATTAGAGGAAGGGTTCTGGCAGATTCAAGTACTATGTTAACAACCTCTATAGCAGCTAAGCGGAACAAACCAACTAGTACTTTAAAGCAGAAAAGTCGAGTCTAACGATTAAAAAGCCACGCTTCTGGGCAACTTGGCAATAACATAACACATCACCTCTTCTTCTTCTCCATATGAGACGCTGGAAGGTTGCATACACCATTTGTGGTTTATGACACTGGAAATTCTTCAGTTTGCAAAGGTTTATCATTACTGAGGATGTGACAGCCTTCTTCCCTAGGAGACCCTAGAAAATGCGTATTTGTAAGATTAATATTGTGCTTGATTTTGTGAAGGTTGAGTGTTAGTGTTGCAATTTTAGTATGGACGACTTATATATATATATATATATATATATATATATATATATATATATATATATATATATATATATATCAAGATTCAGAGTCTGGTACAAACTTGATCATATTACTAGTTCACCTGACAATAGAGGTGTCGCAGCTTATAATCTTCAATGTAGTTCCTAACATTCATTCGAAGAAGTGTCTTCCAATTGAATCTCCTAAAAACATGTTTTGAAAGCAAGAATTTCTGGCTTCAATCATTGCGATTGCCGTCGTGACATTGGATTGATTAAAGTCTATGATTCTCTTCGATAGTCGTGCGTGGAATATGCAGCAAATTTGCAACGCAACGAATTAGAAGACAATTCGAAGAATTTATTTAGGAGTAAAAAATTGAGGATATTATGAGTTAAACAAACTTAACAACCCTAAATTAAACGTTGGTCAAGCAATCATTTGGTGTGGATGTGAATTACGAAACGCGGATATTCGATTGGGCTGGCATTCTAGATGCTTTCAGTAGATCAAAACGGGGTATGTATATATAAATTTAAATTATATTATTATCCTCTCGCGCGTCGTGTCGTGTCTAACAAAGCAGAAGAAAGTGTCCGTAACAAAAGCTCACACCTCTGTCCTTTTCCCCGCGCTCTCAAAACCCCGAGTTAAATGGAGGACTTGGCTTCCACAGCCTCCGCCACCGCCGCCACCACCACCGCCGGAGATGAAACATTTCGAACAAAAAAGAAGCAGAAGTAACAGGACAAGAGCGAAATCCCGTTGCCATGGGCAAAAGAAGAATGAAAAGCAAAGGCCAACAAAAGAGTGTTGACAATCTAGATGCTTTCATTTCTCAGTCTCAAGTTCCTCCGCTTCATTCTCCCCCGCCGCCCCATCCGCTTTAGTGGCCGCGGCAGCCGCAACCGCCTTCCCTTATACATAAGCAAAATAAGAATGAAAAGCAAAGGCCAACAAAGAGTGTTGACAATGTAGATGCTTTCATTTCTCAGTCTCAAGTTCCTCCGCTTCATTCTCACCCACCGCCGTCTACGCCGCCGCTGCCGCTGGCTTCTTTCTTCCAAAATCTGTTCACATTCAAAAATGGCAAGATAGAAAGAAAGACTCGTTTCAGATGCCTCAATGTCCCCTCCACCACCATCCACGGTGGCGCGTGCATCAAAACCCAGATGACTTCAGTCCCTGCTCCTACAGTGCGGGCGAAGATCAGCAGTTTCAACAGCGTTGACCGGAATTCGAGCGGCGGCCAGTCGCCGTTGAGTCGGATACCGCCACCGCCGTTCAACCTGCCGGCGAGGAAATTTGTGGGGCAAAAGGTAATCACGTTAGGGTACAGAGCACGCACAGCTCCCGCAGTGGGTCCCAGGAGCTTGATGACGTTGATACTTCTTCACCGAAGGCGTCTTGCGAATCATCTGGTCCCACAGCAAACCGTGATCGACGGTGGTGATGCGCCGTTGTTCTGTCCGAGCCCCGACGTGGACACCAAGGGCTTAGAATGTCCAACTTAGCCCCCGCGGCCCAAGCCCAAGCCACAGTTGAAGTTCAAGTGTTTCTTACTTTGGGGTATCGAAGTCCGGCTCGGGGGAATTTGGACCCTCTAAAAGGGATCCACAAAGGTCGCTAAAGTCCAGCACCCTAGGCGACAAAAGCATTCTTGTCGTGCTTCCAGCTACAGCAAAGGATCCGAGGGCAGGGCGTTCGACTGCTATACATTTTCGTAATTTTTGGAATTTGATTAAATTATTCCTAATAAGTTTGTTAGGAAAATGGATTCGCAAAAGTCAATGGCTTTGGGGTCTGGTTGGACTTGTAGGAGTTGCTTTTGGAATAGAGAGAAATGATCATTTAGGCAGGGAAGAATTTGATGTGGGTGTGACTTTGCTAATTTTCATTTTTCAAGTCCTGGGTTGTAATGTCAAAGCTAAGTCGGTCGGTATGAGTGAGAGCTTGTAGTTGCTTTTGTCTTGCTATAGTAGCTTCTTAGAATATGACTACAATCAACTCCGATCCATCTTACACAAATATAAGCACACAAAGTTTGAGGGTAGCTGCAACTCTTCATGCACTTTCCGGTCATGCCCGCTGAAGGCTTTCACGTACGATAAAATTTGCTGGCATGATTCCAACACGAGTTCATGACATATAAGTCTGAATGACAAGTTCTTATTGATATTTGAGACTGTCAGGCGTACGTACGGCGGCCTTAATTCGTACTGCAAGCTAATCCCTTCACTAGGTCTTTGAGAGATTCCTCTTGCCTTATGTTGTCAACCCATCTTGCTTTGATACGAACTTTCTCTATGCTTTGCCTCAAATTCATTGCAAATGAAAGATGCATGCGGCTTGCAAAGAATGCTTCGACTTCATCCGCCTTTTCGTGGCTGCAAAACTGCAGGGATGAACGGTTAGAGAGGTAAGAGAGATGGTGGCCTGGTTCGGTGCTGCCTCACATGAATCGCAAGGAGCGAGGGCAATTTTTATCATCTACCTACTTCAGATCATGCAGGTGTTGTAGAATGGCAATGAAAACAAATTAGAGGAAGGTTTCTGGCAGATTCAAGCACTATGTTAACAATCTCTACACAAATATAGCAGCTAAGCGGAACAAAGCAACTACTCTAAAACAGAAAAGTGCAGTCTAACGATTAAAAAGCCACTCAGTATAGTACATGTCACATGTAACCTTCCAACTAACTCGGTTTACAACTTCTGGGCAACTAGGCAATAACAAAACACATCACTTCCTCTTCTTCTTCTTCTTCTTCAGCTCCTCAGAAAACGCTAGCAAGTTGCATACATCATTTGTGGTTTATGACACTGAAAGTTCCTCATATTGCAAAGGTTTATCATCAGTAAGAATGTGAGTATGTGACAGCATTCTTCCCTAGGAGACCCTAGAAGATGCATATTTGTTACATTAATGTGCTTGATTTTGTGAAGCTTTAGTGTCAGTATGAAGGTGACTGAATTTTCTCTTATCTGCTGCTTTTAAAATTTTCAGCTTATATATTAAGAACCATTGGCAAAAATTAATTAAGCTAATGGCATCAGATTAGTATGTGAATTGAAACTGTTGACCAAATCTCCGTTTAGATCAAGGATTTCTGATCAAAAGCTTTGGAATCCTGAAATTTCTACTTTAGCCTTGTGATATCGATGGGGCCTTGATCGGACTATAAAGGGTATCAGCTTCATATGCCTCAGTTCATTACGTGTATTTATACCTCTTAATTGACAAGTGCCCCCTATAACTCAGCAAATGGCGTCTTTGAAGAGCTGCTTATGCAGGCTGTAGTCTCGTGTGGATGTTTAACTCTATAGATGTTACGTGGACGACTACACGTTTATTGAACATTAGAGGCCAGAGCATAGCTAGCCTCATAGCCACCATGTATCCCCCTTCAACTTGGTAGGAACCATGGTTGCACAGCATTGCTGGATCACTTCTCCACTTTATAGAACCTGCTCTTGCTTTTAGCAGTGACATTTCCATCAATTCTCAATATTTTGTTCATTATTAGTCCACAAGACTTGTCTGGCCGGTCCAGATGTACTCAATCCTTGCTACTACTCATTGCCTACTGAAGTTGCACAGCACATACTATGTCCGAATCCTACTTAAACCTACAACGTTTAGACTTGAAGTTCTCTAACATAAACCACGATACCTCATCCACATGTCCTTCGTAATCTCATCCTTCATATGGAGCGAATTTATAGGGGCTTAAAGTTGATCATATCGGTTTCCTGTTGTAGCTAGAAATTGAACAGCCCTACTGTAACTTTAGTTTCACTCAGTTACAAATCTATCATGCTTCCTTTCATTGTGTATAAGAGAAACTTTCAACAGTGAACTTTCTCATCTGATAATTAAATCCTCCAAAAGTAACCATTTTATCAAATTTTTTACGAGAACCCGTCTGTCCTGATACTGCTAATGGGTGTTTCAGGCATTCTAATATACGCTGATAGGCCCCTTATTTAGTCCCATGTAAGTGAATCATCAAATACCAGGCCCCACTCTTCAACTACATCCTAAATTTTGTCAAGTATTCAAATTGAGGAAAACCCATGGTTAATTCCAGATCAATACTGCCAAGCAGTGAATAGCGCGCTTCAAACTATTATATAGTAAATTTATGAATCAAAGATGCATGATAATTAGCAAGAGTAATCTGCAAGTGATTGACTTACTGGTGTGACAATATCTCTGATAAAACGATGGAGTATCATCCCAGTACCCCATCTCTTCAAGATCGCATCCCAGTTCTCCTGCATTCAAGACAAAACATATACGACAAAGATTAGTTTTGTAATAGAAGCCCAAAATTAGAAGATTGACCATACATGAGGATCAATTTGCATTTCTATCACAGAATCAGTAGTGTAAACCATAACAAGCAACTGTATGTCTACCATTGAGACCTTATAGTTCATTTGCCAAAAAAATTGATATGTTACCGAAATGAAGCCACAGAAAACGTTATATTCAATCATAGAAGATCATCAGTTAAATTTTATATTACAATATATTAATTACCAGAATGTTTGTAAAAGTTCTCATAATTTCTAAATTGTTAAATGATTAGAACTAATGACCTCGTTTTGTCCTGGGTTGGTTGCTGCTACTCTGCCTGAAGGCATTGTTAATTTTCTTATTCAGATTAAATTTGATGTGTCACTGTCGCCGAATTGCTGGTGTTAGCAATCTTTTCCTCACTTTAAAATACTACTCCATAATCACATGATTAAGATAATACGAAGAATGCAGAAATGTAGCCAAAAATGACCATACCTTCAACCATATCCAAGCGGTTTCACGGCCTTCCAAGCTTATCCCTGCAAGTCCATATATTACATCTTGATCACGAACCTGAGAAGTATTTGAGAACATCTCAGAACTGGGTAATTGGCGGTGGAAAAGCTGTTAAGGCTATTGGAAACCACAATACACTCAGTAAGACATTACCTCTTCGGACATCATAAAGTTCAGAACCTCTAAAACTATGATTGGATCCGGACAAGATGCCATGGAACCTGAAAAACATCAAAGTTTGAGATTAACAAACCATCTTGAAGAAATACTAATAGATAAAGCCAACCAGAAATGGTAACCCCTGCATTTCAGTTCAGTCTAATCAA
Organism: Escallonia herrerae; assembly: GCA_033070095.1. Classification (NCBI taxonomy): domain Eukaryota; kingdom Viridiplantae; phylum Streptophyta; class Magnoliopsida; order Escalloniales; family Escalloniaceae; genus Escallonia; species Escallonia herrerae. The sequence continues at coordinate 222,522 of JAVXUP010001296.1, forward strand.
AGCTTACGCAGAATCCTGATCTTCTCTTGCATTGCATCAGCTTCCCTGTATTCCATTAGTAGGGATTCAAACCCATTCCTATTGGTAGTACTGGTGTGACTCATTACAGAAATGTAAGTAGCCTGCAAAAAGGTTAGCATCGTCTACGTAATTAGATAAAAAAGTCCACCCCACCCCCAACCCAAACGAGGACAATAATCAAGGGATAAATGATTTTTGCTACCTTTCTTATATCAACTGGAAGACATGAAGTATTTCTATCAACCAAGTATGTTTGAAAGCGCTTCATTGCTTCTTCACGAGTCCTACTGTGTCCAAGAGTAGCCAAGGCCATGAGGACCTCTTCTCTCAACAGGGCACTTAGATGGCTCTCTCCAGACATGGGTTCCCAGCCTAATTTTCTGGACATAAGTGGCAAGTAAATAAGAGTGCAAATGGAAGCAATCATAAGCTTAGATCTCTTGATTCCTTTATTTAACCATTTTCAATTTCTCCATTAGGCCCATTGATGATGAATTCATGAAGCATGCAACAGAGAGCAGCGGGCCCAAATTGTTAACAAGATATCCGTTTATTTAAGAGAATACGACATAGATCATCACAAAAGGCAGGAGGATTGAAAAACTTTCAATCCATGCACGACGCCAAAAACTCCCAGGGCGAGCATCTTTAAAGCACGATCCATTTAAGAGAGCGAAAGCAGATGTATTAGTCCTAAAGCAATACAAATCATGGATGCAATGAACAAGAGGGCTTTCACAGTTGCATCATGTGTAGTAATTTCCTAGAGCCATTATCTATAGTGGTTTTTCTTACTCTGAGGATAAGAGGATGAGGTTTATGAAAAATTGTTTCAAATCGTCGACCGAATCAGGCATAGCGTCAATTGAGACTTTTGCAACATTACAACAAATCTGTCACACATATGAAACAAAGGTCAATTGGCAATACACTAATCATGGAAATTAATTACCAAGCACGGGAGAGAGTTTTTTACACTAATGAGTCTTGATGACACGATGTAATCGAGCTCCTTCCTGTAAGCATCCATCAAGGAGAGCAAAGAAGATAATGACACTTCACAAGCCTCACAAAGAGCATATGCATCGTCCAGAATGCCTGAAATGAGAATTATACGTAAAGAGAGGAAGAATTACCAGACATGGAAATATGGATAGCAAAAACTTCCGTTTGCAATCACAATAGCTTCCTCAATAGGGATCAGGGCTCACAATCCAATTTCATCATAGTCTAGTCAGTAACAGATTTCCAGCTAGTTAATAGCCTCTCATAGTTACTAAACATGTCAGATGAAAAGTAAGTACAGCAACAGACCACTGCTTAGGTGTGAACCATATTCGATGGACCGTGGTCCCTTAGACCAAGAATAAGTGTTTCATTGATCAATTCCCTACAGCATACAAGACCCCTAACACTAACAACATCAAAGCTTATAAATGCATAGATCACTTTATACACACCATATTTATCAGATGGCGATAAGCATTTATCCACTATAGCTTTCCTTAGTCGAGCTGTGAGCTTATCGTCATACTTCACCCTATAAAAACCAGTCTGCCCGACGTTGATTTTGACCCATAAATTTTTGTCAAGTTCCTCTTGATTTCTCTTCTCATCAGAGTTTGAACTGCCATCCCAAGAACAGGACAATTCCAATATGTCCAATCTTCCATGTTTTGTTTCTAAAAGGAAGTTGTTCCGCTTATCGTATGAACCAAGTGACACAGTTATCGGGACAATCCACTGGCCATCACCATTCAAACCAGAGGATAGAAATTGAGACTGCAAAGCGCCAAGCAGCATTAGACTTCCAAGCTAAGCATAGAACTTTGCACTATTAAAATTTTGGTGATTGTAACTTGCATTTTGAATTCTTCGTTAAAAGTAAAAACCTGTTCAAATTCCAAAATTTGATCTTTGTATTCAACAGAGATAACTGGATATCCTTTTTGCTTCGTCCATAGGTCCATCATTGAATTTACTTCAAAACCAGATTCTTCTGAAAGAACACTCCATAAATCTTCCGTCTTCGCATTTTGGCAAGCAAATCTGTTAATGTAGGAAGCTAAAGATCTCTGGTTTAAGCAAGCAAAGAAAATCATAAAGTCAGGTTCACTACACTACCCAATTACTACATAGTGAAGAACAATATGCATGAGAAGGAAAGCAGGATGACTCCATAAATAAAGAAATGAGAGTGCGCTCATGTGCGTGTGCATGTGTGCGTCTGTGTGTGTGTGTGTGTGTGTGTGAGAGAGAGAGAGAGAGAGAGAGAGAGAGAGAGACCATAATATACCTAGTACTTAATCAAAAGGTATGACGTATTCAAATCTGAAAATTTTTCTCCATTTATCCATTCCAGTTCTAGTAGGTTAAAGGATTCCAAAACTGTCAAACTAACTAACTTGATATGAACTCCCAACCTGGAAAACGTCATCACCAACATAATCCTGTAACATTCGAATAACAGAGGATCCTTTTTCGTAGCCTATGGCATCAAAAAGTTCCTCTATGGAACGAGCATGGGGTATGTCCACCTGCAAAAGCACACTCAATTTCAGTAAAGAATGTTAATGGTATGCTTCGAACAGCTAGGTAATGCATATATTCTCGAACAACACTACTTTGCACCTCAATTGGGTGTGACTGCTCCAGAGAGTCCATTACAAGGCCACCGGTAATCATTTCGAGGAATTGAGTCCAAATTTTCCACTCAGGAAATAACTTGTCAGTAGCAAAATAACTAACCTGGAAGTTGAATAGCAATACAAGACGACAGTGCAAATGATCATGGCATGTAAAAGGTTCATAAACTAGAGGATATTAATGCAAAGGACAGACTTACCCATGTTGCAAAACCCTCGTTGAGCCATAGATGAGTCCACCATTCCATCGTCACCAGGTTGCCAAACCATTGATGGGCAACTTCATGGGTTACAACAATTGCGAGCTGGTGCAGTTGAAAATTTTAGCAAAAGTCTGAAACTTCTAAAAGTTAAAACAGTGAAAATGCTGTATGTCAATCTTTTTTCTGAGCGTCGAACGACAAGGAAACTCTCTTCCTTTTACACTGGGCACCATAGATAGATGAAAAAGAAAAAGAAGCTGAACGTGCATTCATACTCTTAACTTACCCTCTGCGTGTTAGCTGCTGCAGTATGCAAATCATCGTGAAGTAGCGCAGTTTCACGATAAGTGATCAAGCCATAATTTTCCATTGCCCCAGCAGGAAATTCGGGAACAGCAACCATATCCAGCTTTGGAAGAGGGTAAGGCATTGAGAAGTAGCTACAGAAGTTCATTATCAACATGACAACTTAATCCAACCTCCAAACTGTGGACCAAAACTAAAAAAATTTACCAGCGTAAGCAATGCTTCTTCATTCTTTTATCTTTTAGACCCCCACTATAGAATAGGCAGGCTGAGCGCTGAGCGATGATATACAGGTTTCCAGTACATCCTATATATTGCACACCTTATATACTTCAAGGCAATCTCTAGCAAAGCCACGGAGACGAGGAAGTGTTCCTCTCTTTAGTTCTTTTACTTAATTTCTGAAGAAGGAAGATGGAGGGATTCAAGTTTCTCTAGTCTCTACAGGATTGATAAGTCAGTATTTTGCTACTGACGACGTATTGAATAGCTAACTACGTTGGTTTTGCAATTACTTATACTCAATCAGGAAAGTAACGGAATATGGAATGATTAATTGACTTACAGTTAATGAAGTCCTGCATGGAGATGACCTTTAACCCATCAATAACACAATCTTTCTTGCAGTAACATTTTATTTTAGCTAACTGTAAGTTATCAATTTGAACAACTAACTTTCGATATAAAGAGTACGTGTATTGCAGTTTCCAAAGATGTTACGACTTTAATTATCTATACAATGGACAAAGATAGAGCATAACCTAGTCACCCCATTAATGCAGCGCTTTTGGCAAAAACATAATGCGTATGCTTTTATTTCTAAGCTTTAGGTGCCTATTTCTGAAACGCAAGACGGTCATGGTCAAAGGGTTAAAAGTTTTTTATTTGAACATCGTATGCAGAATGCCTATTTTCATAAACCTCATATACTCGTCCATAACTCATTTTCCACTAAGAAGTTTTAGTATTTGTTTCTACTGCCCGTTTTAGTGATATGGAATTTCATAGTAGTTCGGAAATAGATACTGACTATTGTATTTTACCTAAGATTTTGACAGAAATATATCAAACCATATCAACTAAATGTTTACGAAGTTATAAACTTTTATGCCAAAAGACAGCTAATTTCAGGACTTGGACAGGGAAGGACCTATATGTTTGTAACCACCTTGGACAGGAAAAACACACTTCTCTCCTGGTGGATTCAATTATCGCCGGTTCTGACAAAAAAATCACATTACAGTTCATCTCTTGAAGAACAGCATGTTAGATGGATTACACACCCAACTATTCCCTTTCAGTTGTATGCAAAAGTTCATGTATCACAAGCTAGGATAACATGGAGACAATTGTAATTCAAACCCATAGTACATAAACATAAGATTACTTACTTTCTGTATAGATCAAGTGCTTTTACCGCAACATCTAAAGCAAACTTTCCCTGTTCACTCTTACCAACAGGACAATATGCCCGAACTTTGATCCCTGCATCAACACGAATAACAGTCTAAAGAGAAATGATAGAAGTGAATCTATAAAAAAAGGAACAGCCTAGTAAGTAAACAGCCGGTATTGATTATATGCATACCATCCGTTGTTGTGTCTTCAATGTGATCAAACGAACCAATTACAAAAGCTACCAAGTAAGTTGACATGATTGGTGAATCCTCAAAATAGACGGTCTTAAGTTGCCCATCAACTTCTTCCAGAGAAACCGGCATATTAGATAATGCTGTCAACTCCGATGGTACATCATCTAGAGTAATCTTGAAGGTAGCCTGAAAAAAAATAAGGTGATTATAGGCTAATATTACGTTAAGTAAGAAAATATAAGTACTCCAGGCAAATCTCAACTCTTCCTTAATCACATTCTATCCTGTTGTGCGCTTCTCCTGTACTGTGCCAGGACATTTTCAGAAGAAGTTCATAATTGGAATTGATTTATGTTCAAGATGAAGAAGTCCGGCTTCAAGGTAGCTTTAAATTACAAAACCTCCCAATGCAAAACAGACTCTCTTACTTATTTTATATCTTTTCATTTGATACATATAACAGGATACTTTTTTCAAGAATGAGGCTTGGCCCAAACCATCGCCAGCAAAAAAATTGACTAGTATCACTTCATACCTGCCTCGTGGTTCTTCTGGCGTGTTTCACCAATTTAAGTGGTTTATAACTAACGAGTGTGCCTAGAAGTGAAGATAGAATAGCCAAAACATTTACAAAAAATGTGGAAGTGGCAGGCATAACCATCCACTGCAGCGTTTGCTTTGGCAGGTAGCCGGACTACTTTGTTAATAGCACTACTCCTAGTTATATCCTGTAACCAGGTAGCCAAGCTTCTTCTGGTACCAACTATGAAAATATGACCCAATTGAAGAAATAAAACTATACCCTCGATCGTGTATACTATATACCTTAAGAGCAGGTTCGTCCCAGCACGGAAAACACCTCCGTGCATCCACAGCTTCGAACTGCGTCGCGGCCATATTTTTCTTCACTCCTGCCTCCACATACGTTCTGCTAACACATCATAAGTAATCAGTAGACATACGACAATAAAATGAAGTGTGTGCGAAAACTGTCTACTTCGATTCAACTGTTTGACTAACTTGATATGGAATTTCCATATTGTCCGAAACAAGATAGCCTAATTCTCAAGAAAACTTCCCTTCCCCTGTATTTCTTAACATCCAAGTAGACGAAGATGGAAAATCTCCGAGCAAGAAAAGGCACCACATTTGACGGGTGACACCAACGTTTTTTGAGTAGGCTAGACGACGTCGTGACAAAAGAGAATGAAGCAAGCTAGTTACAGGAGAAAAAGACAAGGCACATCAATAACAAACCCTTTGTAGAAACCCTTCATGTGCACGCTAAGGGGTCCAGAAAAGCCAATTCCCAGAACTCCATCCCCGACTCCAAGAGCTTGCTCAAAGACCAGCACGAGAATCTCATCATCGCTGTCCACCACGACATCGCAGGGTATATACCTCTGCACCAATTTCACAAACACCTTGTCATCATCATTAAAAAAGGGTGGCCGGATTACCAAAAACAGTTATGGCCTAAGTCAAAGCAGTATAAACTACTTTGACATTAGCGCTAGGCCTGTAGAAATCTAAGTCGATAGATATGGTGGAGTGATGAATAAGCGAGTTTTACATGGTTATGAGAGTCGGTGAATGAGACTTCGTTAATGACGAGCTCGAGCGCGTTCAAGACCAGGAATCTGGTGGCTTGGAGGACGGAGAGGCCGATGAGTACAGTACCCGAGAAGTTGCAGGCCGATAGATCGGTTTTGATGGTGAGGTCGTAGCGCTTGGGGACGGCGAAGGTTGGGAGCCTTGGTTGGCCTTTGAACTGCTGGATCTTCTTGCGATCTTCATGCTCCATGCCTTATTCAGTTGATTGAAGTTCAGTGAGTCTGCACTTCTGCCGGTGACGATCGTGGTGTATATACGTGTGCAAGACAGAAAACGAGTGACCGCCGGGTGGGTTCCCGGCGGAGAACTCTCCAGCGCAGCTACATGATGATAATGACTCTGAAAAATGTGTGTAGTTGTCTCTATACCTGGGGTAGACCCCTTTATATAGCGGTAGGAAGAAGAGCCCTAGTAAGACTGAGCCGTAGACTAGATGTGTTAGGATCGCATTAGGATCCTTGAGGATCACGTCATGATCTCTGATAAGATAACTATCAGTCTTCCAGTTCAACTAGGATTGCCGGGTATTCCCAATTATTGAGAGTTATATTTGAGGTATATCATAAGCCCCCCACTTCCTTAGCCAAAATGTTTGGCTGAGGAAGTTTACACCTAGTGTCTTGAGACACACGTCAGATTTGTAAGGGATTCTTCATCCGCTTATAGGGGTAATAATATGTTTCTACTCCATATGCTCGGACCTAAGCTCTTGTGAGCTTAAGCCTTGGAACTTTGCCCGAGTAGGATGCTAGAACTCTAACTCTTGAGAGCCAGGTTTTACGAATGTCGCCTAAGTAGGCTACTCGGAATCATCTTTAGGAAGATGAATCATGGGATCTCGGGATCCATTAGAGGCTGTGCCCCACGTTAGCCTCTCTAGAGAGAGGACACAGAGCTGTGCATGCAAGTTGTTGCATGTGCTAAGTGTTTGAATGCCCCCTTGAGGGGTCACCTCTCCTGTGGAAGGTGTTTGTTTTGTGCAAGTGTGTGTTCTTTAGCTTGAGCTGACCACATCATGCTTGCGTTTTACTTTGACGTGAACCCTTATGTCAGCTAAGGGCTAGCAAAGAAGCCTCGCACTCACGCTCGGCCAAGTTTCGAATTAACAAAACAGGGTAGGGCGACGAACTCCCACTGAGTTTTGCCGTTTCGCGGGTTAGAACTATAGCTAAACCGTTCGAATAGAACTTGAGCTCTATCCTATCACCCTTGAGGGTGTTCGTCCCTTGAGGGACCGCCCTAGAGGGCTAGTGGAACGTAGAGTTCTGATAAGTGCCCTTGAGGGGAAATGGAACATGGAGCTCATGTAAATACCCTCGGAGGGTTGACGGGACTTAGAGTTCACGTATGCACCTTTGAGGAGGAATGTAGCGTAGAGCTCATGTAAATATCCTGGGGGACTGGACGGAACTTAGAGTTCTCGTCGTACGTGCCCTCGGGGGCAGATGAGTGCAAAGTGCTCTGATTCACCAGTTGAATTGGTAGCATGCGCTGGTGTGAATGTTTGACCGTTGATAATCGGTCACTGTATGACCGGATATATAATGCCGAGGCGGCAGGAAACTGCAGCACAAGCCCTAAATGCCACTTCAAGTCACAGGATGCTGTGAATTTGTTCCTTGCTTATGGAGTGATTTATACATCAAAACCCTTGCAAGAAATAAAAGTACGTGACTGAAAAAATAGCCTTTGAAGCAATAAAGTATATAAAAATGCAACTATCTTTTTAACACAGAATTAAGAACGATGTTTAAACATCGAGGTCCCATTAGGGCTTTGTCGGTTAGCTGACGAGGGTGCGCTGCACTACGTGTCACAAGTGAGCTTAATATGTCATAGAAGTCGAAAGCTCCGACATGTAACATGTTTGAGCCACTTGACGCAACTGGAGAAGAGTAAACCAAAAAGTAAATAGGTCTAGCTATATAAGCGCACTGGGAGCGGCCTTTAGGAAGCTTGCTAGCGCCTTTAAGTGTAGCCGTTTTATTTTTAGTGACAAATATGTAAGGAAGCATACGCCGTTTTTTTTTATTTAAAGAAGTGTGCGGCATATGTTAAATAATTATGCATTTTTTGATAGGTTAAAACCTTAATGCTTTTAAACAGTGTGACATACATTAAATAAAAAAGACCCTGTGGGTCTAAAATCTAAAGATGCCTTTTATGGGGGTAAATGTCAAAAAGAAAGAAACCACCTGATATTTTTTTGTCTGCCCAGATCTCTCACGACTGATGGCCTCCGTCTACAAGTCTATTGACCAAGACTCTTCTTGGTGGGAAGACCAGCCGTCGCGCCGCCGCCGGCGTGATTTGGGGGAGTTGACCTGTGAGGCGGTGAGATGGTGGCGAGCTAGAGGCGCTGCTTGCCGTTGTCTCGGCCGGCACGATATTGACGGAGTTGTACCGTTGCTTTTGGTCGCGGTGGACGTAGCTTTTCCCGTGCCACAGTAGCGCGGATCTGAACTAACGACGGCGCCATGACGAGGCGGTGTTGTAGATTCTGAAGCCATTGCCGACGGCGACATCGAGGGCACTGCTCGTCGAGGTCTCAGTCGGCACGCTGTAGGCGATGTGCCACTATTGTAGCGGAGCGCGGAACCGGTGGCCGCGGTCATATCTAGCGGCAGACGGCGGCGATGCTTTACCCATGGACACGGTGGCATAGATCAAGAGCTGAATAGTGAAGAAGCGTCGTCTACCGAGGTGGTGAGGACGCCGATCTGGTGTGGCGGTCGGTTGGTGGCGATGCCGGCGGCATCGTTTCTGCTGTTTCTTCCTCTGCTCCTCATTCTTTTTCTTTTGGATTGTACTGCAATTGCTTCGGCAGATTCGCGGCAGCGGCGGCCGCTACTTGCTAGTTGGGGTAATCACGCCGATTAGAGACGTGGTTACGGCGGTGTAAGGGACTTGACCTGCGCAACTTCGGGGCGTAATCATTGGGAGCTGGATGGCAAGGTGTCGCCGTAACAGTTTGGCTGCGGTGGATCTGCTTCGTGTCGGTGATCTCGACTGATGCGGCAATCACCTGGGGCCATCGCTGCTACTGACCGTGGTGGACGGCAGGTGTCGGGGCGAAGCCGCGATGCTGCGGCGCCGGCGCCTTGCCGGAGGCGTTGATCACGTGGCGTGATCAACTTCTTCTCTTCTCTTCTAACGGTGGCGCCGTAACTGTTTTTGATGTTGACCATGGGGGCGTTGTGGTGCTGAGTTGCCTTCTTCATGGCGACCGAATTGGTTGATGGCAGTTGAATTCGGAGCCGCAAGGTGGCTGTGCCGTCGGTTGGCTACCGGCGGCGGTTTTCAAGACCTACGATCAGAGTGTTTTTTTTTTTTAACGTGATCGGGTTTTCTTGAGGTCAATCGGTTAGGCTGACGGGTCCCACGGATGGCGCCAAAATGTTGCTGCTAAAAATATGTCCCGCGTACGTTGCGAAATCCTAGCCTGGATCGATGACCGGCAAGACAGAAAACGAGTGACCGCCGGGTGGGGTTCCCGGCGGAGAACTCTCCGATGCTTAAGTCAGAGCGCAGCTACATGATAATGACTCTGAAAAAGCATGAATGTGTGTAGTTGTCCTTATACCTGAGGGTAGACCCCTTTATATAGCGATAGGAAGAAGAGCCCTAGTAAGACTGGGCCGTAGGCTAGATGTGTTAGGATCGCATTAGGATCCTTGAGGATCACGTCATGATCTATGATAAGATAACTATCAGTCTTCCAGTTCAACTAGGATTGCCGGGTATTCCCCAATTATTGAGAGTTATATTTGAGGTATAACAATATGGATATAATAACTCTTTATCTTTAAAGAAATAATTGGCGGAGGGCATGCGAGGGGCTCTCTCTTTCAGCGGGCTTCTTTCAAGCTGCCGTGTTTGACGCGTGAAGTATGGTTATCGGCGGATTAACACGAGTTTTAAAATTTAATTACCAATTTATTTCATTTTAAAATTTATTTACTCGCATACTACACTTTTAAAAATCGCTATTTGAAATCACGATTTTAAAGTAGAAATCGTTGTTTTTTTTTAAGTCGTGGTTTCAAATAACGATTTCTAAAAATGTGGTATGCGAGTAAATAAGTTTCAATGTGAAATAAATTAGTAATTAAATTTTAAAACAATATTATTTAGGAAAAAAAACTCGGATTAGCACTCTTGAATTCTTCACACTTTGTCAGGAGTCCAATTAAGCGAACTCTTAGTTCGAGTTTAACACACTCGCAAGTATGTTATCAGATTCAAGTGCACAAGATAGTTGAGAATGATGGTCGGTAAGACCTACAAAGAAAGAATGAGTAACTAATGTAACAAACACCGTTACTAAAAATGTTCTCCAAAATGTAACTTGTCAAAGTACATAGAGGTCTAAAAAAAAATAAAAATAGAACTATTAGAGATTACAAATCAATGGCTTTTCATAACACATGGGATTCCTAAAACAAATCAACACTTGTTGAAAAGGTGAAGTTCTTGCAGTTTCTTAATCAAACAAATCCAAATAAAAAATCCCAACACAGCTTTCGCTATAAGGACTTTCTAAATGGTGGACGTAGAACCTTTGCGGCCTATTTGTGCTTGAAAAACGGTGAAAGACAACAATCTAGGAATATAGCAGCAGCAGCGGTGATGATCAAGGATCCTACAAAGAAGACCATAGCACATTCAAGCATAATGTGTGTTCGCGCGCGCGTGTGAAAGAAAGATAGAAAGAAAGAAATTTAGAAGAGAGAGAGAGCGGCTGTTATGAAGAATATGTGATACTTTAGGATTAGAGATGTGTTATGGGCTCATATTTTCGGTTTGTTTCTTATTTTTTTCTTTTGATCATGGTAAACCACGATTAATGATTCATCTAGCTATATATTTTTCGCGTCGTAGAGCACTTTGTCTAGTTGGCTATATATTAGTGATAGTCTACCACCATCTAAGCCGGTGACGAGAGATGTTTTTAACACATTTGCTATCGAACATGCCTAGTTTTCAATATTAGGGTTTAACACATTTCCCTTCATACTTTGCTCCCTTTTTTAAAATTAAACTCTTATGTTCTCAAACATGACTTTTGTGTTACACAACGTCAATATAAATTTTTTCTCCGTTCGTTTTCTTTTTTAATTGAGGATTAGATTCTTCATTTCATAGTTTTTAAGAAAAATGGCACATGTCATGTATGCGACACTCCTCAAACTAGTTTGTCGTCCAATCCCCAGTGCCTCCAATGACGCTATCGTCCTCTGAGATGTCACCACCAATTCATACACCACCGTCCAGCACTGTTGCACACCCCTTGCCCCTAACAAATTCACCATGCCATCACTGCCTCACACCCATCAGTCCATCATCCCCTCCCCCTTCCTCTCACAACCATACCCCTCAACACCACCACTCATCACAAACCCATCACCGCGCCACCTCCCTCCCCTTCCCAACCATCACCATCAAAAACATTGGCAGATCGGAGGTTAGTCGCGTCCATCTACCATTTTCTGTACTCGACCGTCTGTGCTGACTCCTATGTCAGGAATACAAAGAAATAAAGTTGCGTCCATAATAAGAACAATTACTTTTGGTGCAATGACAAACACTTGATCCTAACACCTGTCATGTACAACTTTAAGGTGTCGTAATAGATTATCAACGTTATGGATAGAAAGCTCTCAAGCTAGAAGCTATAGGCACTTTCTAATGCCAAAATTAGCCATTTCGCTATCAGTAGCTAAGGAAAATATCATAATTTTGAGGATAAATTCAGATTAGTGCTCAACTCCTTGCATCACTGATACATAAATGCTAGCGTTACTTGTCAATTGACATTTATTACTTATCGCTTTTACTTCGTTTATAACGATTTTAATCTAGATCAACAATTTCGTGCAAGATGAATCACTGACATAAATCTGTTTAGGCTTGGACAAAGCACAATTTACTAAGACAAAACAAGAGTAAATAAAACAGACGAAAATTTATATCAATCAGTCCCCTACGGCTACCAGTGTCTACCTCCGATTGAGAGTGTCAAAGCAGTCATGCTCCCTCACCTCAGCTTTTCATCGTACGGACGGCCAAATCCACTGCGCTCCTTACACAAATCGACAGCAGTAAGCCCACCAATCAGCAAGCACAAAACCCCACCAAAGCTCTGCCCTGACACGTGGCAACCACCCATTCCCCTCTACCCTAGTGCACCACCATGGCTGCGCTCACAGCAAAATCCAACCTCGAGCTGAGTTATGGATAAGGGCGGATGACACCGCAGGTACGTGTCAAAAGCATGCCCCGAGAATTCCGTCCGGACAAAAATATACTCTCCATCCAACATAATTTAATTAATCTCAGATTAAAATTTTAAGCGATATATTATTTATTTTTTATTCTACTAATTAGAGAGAGGAGGAGAATAAAGTGAGTCAGGAAGGAAAAAATAAGTTAGTGAAATGTTAAATATGGAGAAAACAGTAAATAAAAAGTGTAAGAAAATAGGTTAGAGAAGAAAAAATGAATTGAAGGAAAGTTAAATATGGAAAAATAATATATATATAAAAAAACGTAAATATATAAAAGTACTTATGTAACCTTTTCTTAATTTGAAAATAAATAATTTTTGTAGAACAACTCAAAAAGAAAAATTGATCAAATTATGTAGAATGAGAGAGTAATAAAAACAACTCAATTAATCCTCTTGAACGAGATCAAGATCCCCTGCTGTACTGTTGTAAAATATTTAATTATAAATTAATGTCACTGAAAATATTTTATTACTGTAATTGAAATTTATGATGATAATTTTTTGTCGCTAAAAAGTGTTTAGCGACATTTTTTTTTTTGCAATAGCACCTTTGCTGTATGGGATCCTGATCCCCCAAACGGACAACAGACACGTGCCCGCATTATCCTCTCTTACCTAAAAAGTTGCCCTTTTTCCCGTCTCCGCCGCCCACCCCCATCTCCATTGCCCATCCGTTGAAAGCACCCCACTCTCCCGACTTGTTATACCGCTTCTCACTCCCCTTCCTCTCTCGCTCAAGACTTGTTGTTGATCCGATTCGTGTGGCCGATCCGATCGTCGTCCGGTACGATGACCGATACGGTTCGTCTGGTCAGGCCCGTTGAGAAATGTTAGATCCGTTTGCTGTCATCCACGTTCGATCCAACAAGATATGGCTTCGGAAACGGAAAAAAGTCCCTGAATATCTCGCCTGAAAGTCCACTGTCTGTTTGTGTAGCTTCGTTCGTTTTTTGTGTTCTGTGATTCGGTATGGATACGGGGTTGAGATAGTGTACAGTTGTTGCTAGATTGGAAGTTAGGAGAATTGTTAGGGTTTCGATTTTTGTACAGTGTGTCTATAGATGAAGGTGACGTAGGAAGAGTTAACTTGGGGTTTTAATCGAAGAAATTCTGGCGAAAATGAGCTTGGGCACGGCCGAGGATGATTCGGCGCAGGAGATTCACATACCGGCCGACATCGACTGGCAAATGCTCGACAAATCCAAGTTTTTCTTCCTCGGCGCAGCTCTATTTTCGGGTGTCTCTGGCACGCTATATCCGATCGTGGTTTTGAAGACCAGGCAGCAAGTAGCTCAATCTCAGCTCTCTTGTGTTAAGACTTCGTTTTCGATCCTTCGCAACGAGGGTTTTTGCGGGCTATATAGGGGGTTCGGGACATCGTTGATGGGGACGATCCCGGCTAGGGCACTTTACATGACCGCTCTCGAGGTTACTAAGAGCAATGTGGGGACGGTCACTATTAGGTTAGGGTTTCCGGAGCCGACCGCGGCTGCCATTGCCAATGCCGCCGCCGGATTGAGCGCGGCAATGGCGGCACAACTTGTTTGGACCCCGGTCGATGTTGTGAGCCAGCGGCTTATGGTGCAGGGCGGCACTAATTCAAAGGTCCCCACTGCCTGTAAATATCTCGGTGGGATCGATGCGTTCAGGAAGATACTCAATGCGGATGGGGTGAGAGGTCTGTATAGAGGTTTTGGGATCTCGATACTGACGTATGCACCATCTAATGCTGTTTGGTGGGCATCTTACTCCGTCGCGCAACGGCTGGTTTGGGGTGGTATTGGGTCTTACTGTTGCAAGAAGGATGATGGGAATGGTGAAAATGGGGTGAATGCTTTGCGGCCGGATTCCAAAACCATAATGGCAGTTCAGGGCGTTAGTGCAGCCATGGCAGGCGGCGTATCGGCTTTAATTACGATGCCACTTGATACAATTAAGACCAGATTGCAGGTTCTGGATGGGGATGAGAATGGGAGAAGGGTTCCAACTGTTGGACAAACTGTGAGGAGCTTGGTTAAAGAAGGTGGATGGACGGCTTGCTACAGAGGGCTGGGACCTCGGTGGGCTTCAATGTCCATGTCTGCAACAACAATGATCACCACATATGAGTTTCTGAAACGGCTCTCTGCAAAGAATCAAGAGGGTTTGATGTCATGAACACAAAATATAATGAGGTTTATGTTTGATCCTGGGTCCTTGTTAAAATTTTAGTTTCCCTACTAAACTTGTCTGTTCCGAATTTGCTTCCTTTTTTCATCGCTTTCCTTTAGTTGGCCTCGGCATGACCAATGTACTTGGCTGCAACTTTTGTTCATATTAATATATCTCTTGTTACTTTCAGGCTGCCCACCTTATCTGTACTCTACTTTTAGTAGAAGTGTGTTATCCACGGATTTGGATCCCAACCCATGGTTACAGCAGCACAGGACAGGACAGGACCCCTCTCTCAGCAACACAGGACAGCATCCTGCACCAGTAGAGGATCCATATCCGTTATCCACAGCTTGTGATAGAGTATTATTCATGTTTGGGTATTTTATGGTGTCCAAGATTTCTAAGCACCCTAATTTCAGTAACAGCTTGGATTATACAAATTTACCATCTCATGACATGATTAATAATTAGCATCTAGATCTAGGCCTTGGGAGTTAATGGGCCATTAAGTAGGTAGAATCCTTTTTGGATTTGAACAGGCACATGATGATGGTTTGAAGAAATTTTGGCAATTCTTTTACTTCACTGATGTTTAACTTTAGCCAAGTGTGGGGCAAACCGATTCCACTTTGATGGATTTGGTTCCTGAGGAATATAATTTAAGACTAACAATTGCAACTGGACTTAATTTAAAAATCCGTAATTAATATACTATCTTGGCCTTAGCAACCACTACTCCTACATAGTGCATACTTTTGAGTGATAGTATTGGAAATCGAAGAAGCGCAAGCTTTCAGCCTTGAAGTCCTCTTTGCCTCTCTCGAGTTCCTTTATTATTGAGACTCGATGATACTTTGAGTTGGTCTTTCGCTGAGTAACACCGCTACATAGTAGCTATATTGTTGTTGTAAGAAAACAAAACTTATCTTCTCAACCTATTGGCTTGAGATCAAGATTCTCTGCTGTATAGCTGAGGAGATGTATAACATTTAGCGATAAAAGACTGTCACTGTAAGTATTTTGTTGCTATTAAATGATAATTTTTTGTCGTTAAAAAATATTGAGCGGCATTTTTTGATACATCCTGATCCATTGGCCTGCTACCGTTTGTTGTCCTTTCAAAAGAAGAATCCTTCTCGTTTTCAAGAGTAAAAAGAAGTCTTGCACCTTGACTGACTCCTCCCGTGTTGTTTTATGACATGTCTGCTCTTCTTGGATTTCGAATATGTGACAATTGACATATGATAGCAAACCCTTTTTGACTTTTTGTCCATGAACATGTGGTAAGGTCTGGTCTTGGGTTTCAAGAGTTGTGCTGAACAGTCCCTTAACCATCAATGAATATTTCAAGCTGAAATTGTTGGGGGCTTTGGCCAACCTCGAGCATTTCAAACAACTTGCTTTATGGCCCCTATGCAACCTTTAGAAATTTATTTCCTTCAAGAAATGCAAGCTCCTGATCTCGTGGCACGATCTTTCTGTAGACTCGGTTTCACTTCCTTCACAGGGGTTGCCCCAAAGGGTATAAAAGGGGCAAAGAAAATGGTCTTTGGGTAGGATGGAAGGACAGCTTAACATTTTTAGTTTTAGCCCTTGATAAAAATATTGTTATTATCTTGGAGGCTCACCTTGGTTCGTTGAATTCATTTACGGCCACCCGACAATTTCTAAAAAACAACTTGGGATAAAAGTTTATCTTATTTCCAGGGTTTGGCGGGGCCAATCATACTTACTGGAGATTTTAACCAAGTAATCGATGCAATGGATAAATCAGATACGTTAACAAATGCTTTGCATGGCCACTAGCATTTAATTAAGGTAATTCAGACACTAGGTCTTATTGATATCCCATGGGTTGGACCAAGAGTTACATGGAGGAGCGACCGCTCAACACAAAACTGATGAAAGAATTGGTCGGGTGGCTAATCTAGCTTCCAAACACTTCATATCAGAACCTGGAAATTCAGACATCTGACCTTGCTCCCATTTAACTAATTGTGCATCCTCCCCAAGAGAAAGTTCACAGACCTCTTCGTTTGAAACTTACTGGTTATCAGATTTCGTTAATAGTCTCTAATCACATTGCCGCAAGTATTCTAGCTCATCGTCTTTCTTTTACTGATTATGAGGACAAACTGATATTGGATCACACAGAGACCCATAATTTCCCAGTTAAATCTACCTAGCTTATTCTGCATAAAGAAAAGAAATCACACATGTTACAAAGTGGGGAACTCCAAGTGTGTGTCAATTCAATCCATCATACTACTCAGGCTACAACTATTCTTTTAACGTGTTGTTGGGCTCAAAGTAGATGCATTAAGCATGTTATTCTCCATACCGACTCACAATTTATCACATCCCTAATGACAGATGCAAATAATATCTCGGCCTTGGCAACTCCAATTTGTTCGATACCTGTTTTGTCTATACAGATTTTCGTAGTTTTTGTATAGAGTCAGGTGTAAAAGTACTCTTTCAGAAAGCCAAAAACCCTCGTTATCATGTCAATCCAGATCTCTCTCGCTTCGGGAATAGCAACTTTACAGCAGCGCTACAAACGGCTCTTTCCTCTTCCATAGCATTTTCCATTCGATTATTAGAATTAAAAAAACCAGATTATGTATTTGCCTTCTATAATGCAAATACTATGAAAAATCACACAACCCACCTCATTCTTCACCCATTTGAAGGGAACTGACTGACCAAATAAATCCTGTGTTTGGAAAAATATGCATGTTTGAGCTAAATTTGTCACATGACATTAGTGCATAATCTCCTCCTATGCAAATTTATTTTTTAAAAAAATCTGCTCTACGATTTCGTCACCTGAAACTACTGTGGATGGAAAATCAAAAAAAGTGCCGAGGAACCATCTCACACATACCCATAAATCTGTAATGGTCAAGCGAGCGAGGCTCTTGCATCCCGGCCTCTCTTTAGTAACTTAATGTAATGTTTAGGTAATCTTCAGAGGGAAACCTTAGCTTAGACAAAGTAGTTAGTTTCCCTACTCTCTGCACTACTAGTTTAGCAAATGGCAGATGAAAAGAGACTGGGGAAAGATCTGAAGCACGAGAAAAAGAGGAAAAATAAATATAACTAGAACATTTTCCAAACTACAAAGTCATGTGACACTGGAACGATGCCCACACACAATTCGATTCGGTAAAACAAAGAAAGAACCCGACCAACAAGGTAGTTAACAAGTTCATCAAGAGTACAAACCTAGAAAAACAATATGCTCCAGATGCTCGCCGTCAAGGGCGAGCTCTCTTGTTGCTGCAAGTTGGGCACTTGTATTGCTTGATATGCTCTGCCTTAGCAGGGGTAATCTTCACGCACTTGCCATGGAACCACTTCTCACATATGTCGCAACATATCCAGAACTCATCAGATGCATAATTCTCACCACATGCCCCACAGAGAGTCTCGCCATGCTCGTCATCGTCTTCATCGTCTAACCCTTCCTCTTCATCTTTTGGTTGTGGCTTTGAGTATTTTCCCTGAGATTCGGATCCCAGCTGCTTTGGTCACCAAAAAGGACAAACATTGATAAACTAACAAAAGCGTACAATGTACTAAGGAGAAATGAAGATCACACTATTGAACCTTGCCATTTTGTTAAGCAATTCAAGATATTAAGAGGTTATATCTGATAGTTTTTACGTCCAGCAACTAATTAACTTGTTTAAATTTTTGCTGCAAGTCAATGCTGACTGTTAATATGAGTTTAAACCATGAACAATCTCTCCTTCATGAATTTCATGCTATACAGGGCAGGCTGCCAAAAAGAAAAGGTTACATGACTAAAGACTCAGAATAATCCAAGCCAGATGATATATGATGGCTGTCCCAAAGCATGGCTACACAAGAATAGTCGTGAAATTTTCATCACTTCATTGAAATATATGCAGAAATTTCCTTTTACCATTTCAGGGTTCAACTTGGATTTGTTGCTACTGTGATTTGAGACCAAAGATTTTTCCTTCTGCTGTTTCTTGACATTACCAGTTGCGATTTCAAATACTGTAGGGAGCTCATTTATCATATTGAACAGCCGTTTCCTGCACCATAGATAAATGATAATAAATGTTAAGAAACAGCAATGTACACACATATTCAACCAAATAATCATCCTTGTGTTCGACCAACATTACAGAACAACAGAACTGACATAAAATTCATCATGTATACACCTATTGGTGGCTCTCAACAGGTAAATGATTGGTAGCACTAATATGGATAGAATCTCCATTAGATAGCTTAAACGTATTTACAAGAAAACATGGTTTATGCATCACCTCAGTTAATAGTTACATTAACCTGGTTTTCATCCTTACTCTTAACTTGACCAATTGCATGCGAGACAAACAAGCACATAATCATGTGCTGGTGCACTGTCTTGATTTACAAATTAAAGATATTCTTAGTAGCATCTTGCATTACCCTTTAAATTTACTTTCTTCCCTTGTTATATTAACGGAAAAAGCAACAACTTTGAGATCTTCCAAGCTGGCTGTTAATGATAGAATATACCTGTCAGCTTTGTCAAATCCAAACCGAGCACCAAAATAGAAGGCGACAGCAAGCAGCCATGCATCACTATGAACAGCGACTAGAGCTATCCAGTCCTGTTCTTGCATCCCATCTCTAGCGAAGTTAATACCCAGAGCAGGCTCTGGGAGTTCAGGAGGCACTTCTTCAGCAGGCAAATTAACCTCCCATTGCTCACTAGGGAATCCGTATAAGCATAGATTCTCCTTCTCTGAATAGCCAAACATGCATCAATAGAAGTTATAAATAATGAAAAATTAACACAAAGAAGGTAAATATGAGACAAACTCTATCCTGCCCCCAGCAGAAAACTCTAAACAAAAAGAAAAAGAGAGAAAATGGAAGTCGGTAAAAAGATGTTGCACAATGAAAGTTGAAGCTAGAATAACCGAATAAAATGTCAACTTGAATTTCAACAGACAAAGACAATGAAACCCCAAGACCAGGTTTTCCTACTTCAACTTTCTTTACTTTAATAGTCTGCTTTAAGACAGTTCATTGATAAAGAGTCCTTGCCAGTTTGGTCAATGTTAAAGGGTTGGAGCAGTTATAAACCTAAACTTTAGCTTTTTAACACAATTGAGTGTGTAAACCTCACAGCTGTCAGAACTCTGACGACTGCATGAAGACAATCCTTAGATATTCCCTTGTATGATTTCCCCAATCAAGGTTTAACGTCGCAATATAGAAGAGAAAATATGATCGGCCAACAGAAAACTTCCAAAGTGTCATTTGTGGTCCTCACCTTACCATACAGTGCATACTCAAAACATAAAGATAAATGTACGCATCATAAAGCAAGGCACGGGCTGTAAGGGAAGCCAGCTTTTATAGCTATCCAAAAAAAATTCAACAGAAGTTCTTTGGTAATTACGTGCTCAAAGTAAGTGAAATGTGAGACAAACACAGAGGAAACTATGGTTCTAACCACAGAGCACGTAGTAAAAGAACACTGCCATAAAAAATCAAGACAAAATATATTTAGGAGCTGCCAAATAGGGAGGCTAGCCCCAACTTAAAAATAGGCTTACACAAATCATGTTAAAGAAAGTTTTAGCCTCTATAAGCACCCACCAAAACAGGCATAAACTACTAGAGACGAGTACTTATCTTAAAGAAATCTGGACAATGGCCTCTTCAGAAGTCTACCATTCATTATTGGTGACATCTGTACACTATCATTAACAAGTGAATAGCCATTACAAGTCAACTGGATTAATGCAGTCACGGAAAAGAGTTGTACTAAGAATGGGTCGTGTCTAGGCAATTATGCCTCATGAAAACGATGAGATGCAAATGACAAGTGTAACAAAAAAACAAGGCAAAGGGGAAAGAAAGGTAATGTAGAAAACAAATGGCACTCCCACAAAATCTATGCTCTCCTTTCTACCAACATCTGCCCTTATCTTTGTGTTTTCCTTCCCACACATGCCTCAAAAGCAATGCAATTCATATATGCGAAATAGTTATGCACATAAACAACTCCACAAGGTAAACAATAGATGATCAAACACAACATGTGGACCAGAAATCTACACTTAAAACAAAAGGGGGCAATTTGTCAAAGGGAAAAGGTAAAAAATCATCCCATCTACGTCTGCTCCCTATTTTCGCATCTATTTCTCTAGCCTAACTTTCGTGGAATATGACCACTACATCAACGTGCATGCCTTCTCGTTCAGTTCCAAGGAAAACCAAACATTGCAGTCCACATATACTCCACATTTCCACAACCTCCAAGTAGACTGACTGTCAACAATACTACCACAACAAAGAGAGTACGCGGGGAGGATAGACTAAGAAAAAAGGAGAATTGGGCAAAAAAAACTACCATTCTTGGTTTTTGTGTGGAGCAGGTTAACGTATAAAAACAAAAAAATAGCTCACTACCAAGTCAATAGGTTGTGCGCATCACACTAAGGACAAAAGTAGCATGCTTACCATAATGATCATCCCAAATCTGTATCAAAACTTCATCCTGCACTGTCTTATATGAATAAAGTGTTTTCTCTCCCTACCAAGGCAACGCAAAATGTACATATATCCATGAAAAAACTTACCAACTATTACCCATATCCTACCGAAAGCAAACCAAGATGTTATCATAAGCAAACTGCAACCCTTAAAAGCGAACCAAGTAAACCTACCCCATGCAACGCATAGCACCACATCAATTGCACCACGTGCATGTACCCATAGCACCATGCGAAATAAACAGCCTTCAACAGCATATCAAACAATTGCTGTGTTTATGAAGCAGCCTGTAACTCTATAAAATCTTATCACAAAGGATGAAAGAATCAGATCCCCCGCTACTACATTCTTGAGAGAGAAATATAAGACACTGCCCAAAGAGCGAAAAATCTATCTGCACAGTATACAAAGCCAACTCATGAAGGATGACACAAAATTCCACAAGCTTTTCCCACTACAAATCCAGCATCAGCGACTCGTAATGCGAAACAACTTCTTTAGAAGCAGGGTCGAGGCCACATCTAACCACCCTAGCAATTTCATCTCACGCACAATAAGGGACAATAACTAAACAAACACATTCTACACAGATCATAATTATTACAGTTACAATAAGAATGCACCCCCCCCCCCCCCACCCACAAAAAAAAAAAACAATTAAGAATTTTGCAGTACCAGCACGCACAATGCACTAACTACAAATTAAGGCGACACAGAAAATCATAGTTAATTAAGCGAGGGAATAATGACGCAAACAGTATTAAAAAAAAGTAAAAACATAGAATAATTCGCCTCTGCATGAAAATGACATGCAGAGGTAAATAAACAAGTAAAAGAGATAACAGAGAGAGCTCTAACCAGGATCACACTGATTATAGAATTCCGAAACATCTGCAGAACACAAAAGTAAACACTAAAAAAAAGGGCAAATTAATTATGAAAAAAAGGGTAACACAAGCGTATTAGAGAAAAACAGTAACCTGTGGTAAGAGCTTTGATCATGCCGGCGCGTCGACCTTTGAAATCCCGAAACACCTCCTCGACGGTACGAGGATTGTACTGTCCTCCTCCGTCCATTTCCGTAATTTCCACGAGCCGAAACCGGAGGGTTTAGAGGGGAGAGAGGGGGAGAAATGGCGGTGCTTGAGAGGGGTATTTTGGGGATTAAGAGACGGAACGAAAATGGACGTAGCAGTGAGGGAGAAAGAGGAAGCGAGAGAGACGAACCGGATGGGGCGGATTTGAATCTGTATGATGATAGACGGGTTTAACTGTATTTGAGAGAGTGGTGATGAGTCCGAGGACCCAAATTTTGGGACAGGTACATGGACCCTTGAGAGACCCCTGGTGGTTTAACTTGCTAACATGACCCTCCCAGTCCCGACCCAAATAAAAATGTTAATGGTTCCGAAACCGAGACTCAAATGATGCGGCACATTCTCGTTCAATTTTTTGAAGACGCTGAATCTTAACATAGCGTGCGATTCTTGTAATACAAAATAAATAAATAAATAAGCTTTGAAATGAAAAACTTCGACTTCTTTTGACCAGTACGATAATAACTCCTTTTAAGATACCGATAATTGATATGTTGAAATTCGTGACATCTTGTAAATTGAAGTTGACTTTTTACGGTAACGACGTGGGGCAAATCAGTTTTAAAACAGAAGGAACAATGAGTTTATTTCCTTATACATGGCAAAAAATTTCCGAGCGTCAAGCCTAAGCCTAAAGTTGCATTGACAATAACATGTGCTCTTTTAAAAAAATGGGAGATCAATCGTGCAAAGAGCAAGTGTTTCATCAGCATTTATTATACTTTGAAAAAGAGTTACACTTTGCTTTCCAAGTTGTTAGAATACTTCAAGTGCCACACTAACAAGTTTAGAATTTAGTATCAGCGGTTCGTACACATTCCTGTCCAAAATTACGGATTGCTCTAAAAGCTTGAACACTGAAAGAATAAGCTCAGCACTGTTGTCAAGCTTAAATTCCCTTTTCTCAATGATTTGCTCTCCACTTATCAAAGTGGGCAACCTTCTCATGTGTAAATGTTTGGAAGGCTAGTTAGCATTTGACCATGTTACGTTGTCTAAAGGAACCAGTCTCAGCTTAGCAACTGCGCATATGATCTTATGAAACAAAGTTGAACCACAGACGCTTATGCTAGCATCCCCCTGCACTTGGTACTGAACAAACTGGAGTGTCTTCGTTTAACTTACTGTGAATCAACATAACCTCTAAAAACCATGCTAGTTTCTAATGAAATGTAAATCCTAGAACAGCAGGTAGTGAACCTCCATATGTAATGTCACTGACATAGCTAAGGAGACACGGAACGACACAGGACAACAGAGAACTTAATAGCCAAGGATGACTTCCCATCTTCACCAGCAACCATAATCTGAAACTGATTTAATGTGCATCTTGTCTCTCAACGGAAGACTGAGAGGTACTGCTGGTTCTGACCAGGCACACCACCGCCGCCGCCGCCACCTTGCATCGGCCCGCCAGCATGAGAAGGGTAGACAGAGAACCTGAATTCTTGGTTGTGGTAGATATTTTCACAGTTGGAGACACTACTGATCTCCGAGCAAGAGTTTGTGCAAGTCTCTTCTTTGTAGTTCTCTGGCTGACGAACATCGGATTCCGACATCCTTGTGGTCATCTGAAGCTGAGCTGAGCCTGAGACATCTTGTTCTTTCATCGTGGCATCAGACCCTTCGAGCTTCTTTATGTTGAGAAAGCGTCCACCAGATCCGCGAGCCCTCTTCAATGCATGAAGATGCCTCGACTCGTGGAGATAAGGCTGAAGCAATTGCAAGATAAGATTGGTCAGGACTCTGGGTTTGCCACAAAATGAGGCACTAGGACTGGAGGCTTGACAGCAAGATAGTCCAAATCTAGAAATCACACACCTTTCGAACTTTCGAGAGTTTTCTCTGAGCCTCAAGCTTGGCACGGAACTCTCTCCGCCTGAGAATTGCACGATACTGTTTTGCATTGACATATATGGGTTCATCTTGTGCAATATCTAGAGGAAGTGGCACTCGAGCAGACGCCACGCCAGCCATTTGGGGATGATGAATCTAGCAATAGTTCAGTGGTTAACATGTCACTGATAATCATAGAAGCACCGCCAGTGTCTATACATCATCTGGTTCAAAATGCTTGCTCCAAATGAAGCGTTTATTCAAGGACATAAACTGGATAGACACAACTAAGAGCTTGTTTGGTTTTAACAGATTATTCTACTTTTGAGGCACAATCAAGTAAAATAGGTATTCGCACTAAAAAAAATTATTTGTTTGATAAGTATATTCATGTTACTGACGAAAAGAGCGCGAAGAAAAGGGGCGCAACCATGTACACAAACCAGTACAGGCAATAAGATGGAACAAGACAACCAAATAAAAGAACATTTGGATTTCAAAGATTTAAGTTCTCTGGGACACTTGAGGTAAAAAAAAAACAGTTAAAAAGGTTGTGGAGGCGAATGACTGCCCATACTTGTAGGACAATTGGCATCTCAGGAACATGAAAATAACAATTGTAATTTGCAAAGCATTTGTTTATTTTCTTCCTTCTTCTTTTCTACAGGAGCATAAGAGCATTTCGTTTCCAATTTGTAGGAACCTATTTCTCTTTTCATATCAGTCTAGAAAAAGCAAAAAAGACAAAAGCGAAAATATTCTCTTTACTTCCAATTAGTTTTAGGTTCAAAGGTGCAGCTATACAAAAATTGATTCCAAATGCATTACAGAAAAAGGAAGATAAGAGGGAAAGAAAGGGAAAATCCAAAAGTCCATACATTACCGAGCATAAGCACGCAGGAAATTTATTTTAGATAAAAGTTGATAATTTGGCGTATAGCAGAGTTAAAATTATGGTCCTTTGAACATACCACAGTTTGAGGCCCATAAGCCGCAAGTAAGCCACGATAAAAGGGATCAGCATATGGAAGTGGAACACAAGTCTAAAAAGAAACATTAGAACAAATCTTTAGCCATCAAACATACAAAAATTCAAATGAACAGGCAAGCACAATCATTTTCATCTCACATATGGATGCCTGTAATCAGCTTGAGGAGGCAAAACGTAATCCTGAGTTCCCATTGACAATGTTGACATAGCATGACCTTCAGTCTTAGCATGAGATTCATAACCTGAACAAGAGAAAAGTAGGTTCATACTATGGTGAGTTAGGGATCACAAAAAATGGAATATACTAGATTAAGGAAAACAGAGAGCTCCCAATATGGAAATCCTGCACAGCTTCGTCGACATTCTGGGAAAGTTGATCATACTATGCTACCACAGTGAGTGGGTGACAAACACAACAAAAAGGTAGTGACATGACTGAGGATCGGGAAGGTTGTTCAACAGGTTCAGGCTATGAAAGGAGGGAATATATGTTAACCAAATCAACTAATACAAACATGCTTGTTGGGGACTGCAGTTGCACAATATATCTAGGTATCGAATTGATAGGTATAAAGACTTGAAAGAGAAGCATGAAAAAGCAAAGATGTGGTTAGACAGACTTAAGAATTAACAACAGAACGCATCTAATAGCTCTGTCGCGGACATAAAGCTTTCAATATCCAAATGGTTTTAATATCCAATGAGAAAACCAACAATAGAGTAACTAAAGTCGAAAGATATCTACGGTGAGCTGTAAAGAAGGATAAATTTATAGTAATTAACTGGATAATGTACTCATTCTTACATATTGACATGATTAAAGAAGTATTTATGCTGAACCCGTGATTCAGGAAGGATGACAGCACAATAATGAGAGATTCCAAATAATGACAGGCTTCAATAAGCCTCGAGTCTTTACTATTTGCTCCCGTAACGGATGAACTTAGTACGCTCTAGATGAGGGTCCATGGTAGACGCTACAAGCTGAATAAACCCAAAAGCTTACTACCTTGTGAAAAAGTTTTAGGATTAAGGACGAATGAAATCCTGGGTATTCTACCTCAAGTTTCCTAAAACCCTAAGGTTTCCAATTTGTACCATTTTAACCCTGCGTTTACATTTCCTGACCAATGAAAACCTGATCTATATGAGCAATTGTTGAATCGACCACAACACACCACCATAGCCGAACAGTTTCTTAAAAGCTGCCCGAGCGACAACCCAACAGCCCAAAAAGCCACTGAGATCAGCATCTAATTTTAAGTGTTCACCACTCTTGGGACCCGCTACCATGCTATAGAACACTCGACACCAAAGTATTTAACTTATGCTTACTCCGCACAGCAAACCTTCTATGCATCACTTGTCCAACTGCTCCTTGACAATCCCCTACTTTAGCTAAACAATAATACAGCATGTGAGAAGACCTCCAAGTGATCCAAGCTAGTAGGAGCAAAAATAGAAGGGCCAAATCTCTCTGCTAAATGACACAAAGTAACAGCAGATGATGGGACTCCCTACAATGCTTCTGCACAATCCTCCCTGTCTTCTACCTTCAACCCATTGCGAACTAGAAAGGCAGCTTGATCATGTCTTTCCAGTATTCCCCAATACCCTAGCAGTTAAGGCCATTTTTTGAGAAACTTTTGTCCACAGATTTTGGCCAAGCCTCAAGGACAGCTGAGAATGGTGTTTCAACACATTGCCCTTCACTTTGTCCAGGAGTAATTGTAGTTTACAAGAGGATGGTAAAAGAAGAAGCAAATATGATGAACTTAACGTTTATAATACTTTATGAACTACAAAGTTTTTAAATTTCGACCAAAAAATTGTCACTGCATGTAATGTGCAAAACTCAAGCACTAAAACCTTTGCTCCTGTACTTCTCAAGCATTAAAGCTGGTACCAAAACTATGTACTCCACATTAATTCACAGACTCCCTAATTCTAAATTCTACTCAGTAACCGCTGGCATCAACAGGTTTAACAAACAAAGAAGCCAACAGGTCCCACTTTAACAAGTTGATTACTGAAAATCCAGTTTATTAGGGAACATCAATTCTGTCGCAAGAGAAAATCCCCAGTGGCAGAAGTACGACTGATGAAAAACATCCTACAACTATCAACAACGATCGAACTCATGACCCTCTATGACCAGAGATTAACTAGCTCAGAAGATCCTCTCCTTTCTCATAGCTAAATCAAGTTCAATCAAAACGCTTTCACTTATTATTTTTCAAACAAAACATAGTCGAGAAACATAGAAAATTTGATTAATTACCTGATTGCAGTGGAAGTATGTTTTTACCATATTGGCTGCTTTCTCCTACGCTTGCCACTTCATGGTAAGATTGACCAGTTGATTGAGTCGAGGATGACTCCTGCTCTTGAAATTGAAAACCCAATTGCTTGCCATTTTGACAATGTGGGGGTGGAGTTGCAATCTTCAAGCTTAAATTTTCCGATAGTGAGGATTGCTGAGTATGAGATTCAGTATTAGTCCACCAAGATGGGCAAGTGATAATTGATGGGGCCGCTGAATGGGCCGCGATCATATCAGAATCTTTCTTAAGCAACTCCTGCATGCTTCTGGACGATGAATGACTTTTCAAAATGTCGAAAAGATTAAAAATACTCTATTTCAGATTAGGTCACCTGCACATGAGCAACCCAAAAGTGTTTGCTGCATTAGCATTGTCAAATTTGAGCAAACAACGCGTATTGCAAACATCGACATTATGCTTCATAACAAGGAGAAAGGGCTGCTTATTAGAGGGGGGAGGGGGGGGGGAACATTTCCCTATCCTACAAAATGCTAGCATCAACCATAGCAGGGCGTTTGACAGAGAACAAATGGTTGCTGATATCAAGAGGTTGATACCTGGGCTTTATTTTTATGTTTCTTTTCCCCATTTGGGCAAGGGGTAACCACTGATGGGAAGCAACATACTGAGACTTGAATGCCTCATCCTTTGCAGTACTTCCCACTAGCACGGAGCAATTACCCGGAGTTTTAAGATCTGCCCTTTATATACCACATCCAACCCCAACAAGAAAGAGGTAATGAAATCTATTCATTAACTTCACCACACCATAAGCCAGTAATATTTCCCAGCAATAAGAGAGTAGTCTTCCAAGAGGAAGCAACTCTAGTTTTTTATTTACTTTTTTTCGCAGATATCAGTAAGCAACTCTAGTATGGACCCAAAAAAACAAAAGATACAAGTCATAAACCACCCAGGAAAGGCATGCTTTTCTATGGCAACAAAAAAATCAAACCATAAGTACTGAATCAGCTTGAGCACAAAATACCCATCCACACATCTCATCAAACACGCTAAAATATGGGACCAATCTGTCTTACAAAACAGCTTTAAAACGCAATACTTGGAAACATGCAGATTCAAACAATATAAAGACAGGCAGGAGGAGGGGCCTCCCATGGCAAAAAACCTAACACAAGAAAAATCTAGAATCGACAACTACATGCATGATGCAACACCAACTCGAAACTTACAATACCCATGTCAGAATCACAACCTTAAGCTCCAATCGCA